>CABHPP010117491.1:9876-32566 GCA_902168425.1 Peromyscus attwateri | reverse complement strand
CCTTAACTCTTTTTTGTTGTTTGAGACTAGGTCTCAGGCTTGGCTCAAACTCTTCCTACTCCTGTGTCAGCCTCCTGAAAGCTGAGATTACAGGCACTTGACACCATGCCCTCTTATTAAGTCTTTAATGCACTTAGCTGTTCATTTGCTCAGTCCATCTTTTGTCCACCATACACTGGGTGATGGTGCTGGGTAGTCACTGAGCCCATGGGTGAAGTAGGCATGGATTTCCTGGCTACCCACCTCCCAAGAGGTACCCTCTACAGTCGCCCAGCCCTTGTCCTCATGGTTAGCAAAAGGCAATGGTGTGCTTACTGGAACCATACGGATGGTCTGGAGCCTTTGTAACATAACATTCTTGTTTGTCTTCTTGGTGCTAATTATTTACCATTCATTGAACATAGTGTTAGGGCCTATGATTGGCTCATTCTGCGTGATTCAGGTTTTCCTCAGCTCTATTGACAAGCAGGAAGGCTGACCCAAGGATCCTTACTCTTTTGCAGAAGCTGTGTCTACAAAAGGTCCTCGGGAGCAGTGCCCAAGACAGGCTTCTTTTAAAGGGCTTGGTTGTTCTGGGTCCCATTCGAGGCTCTTGGGTGCAGTCAGGGCCCACATGGCAGAAAGGGCAGAGGGCATGGGGTCTCCCAGGGGCCCATTGGGCCTGCCTCCTCAATACACTTCCTTTCTAGGCTGAAGACAATGAGAAGTTCAAGACAATAGTAGAGTTTGAGTGTCGGGGCCTTGAACCGGTTGACTTCCAGCCCCAGGTATGTATTTGTAAGAGGGCTCTTGGGGAAGGGAATGTAGTACCGAACTTTGCTTCTTACAGAGACTATGAAATAGAAATTCCCCATCTTGCTTTTCCCTTCAGTGTTCTAGCACTGAGCTGCAACACAAACCAGGGATTCTATGAATAGTAATTGTCACTTATTAAATGCCTGCTGTATGCTGTGCTCCATGCCCGTCACCTTTACATGTTACCTCATTTCATCCTTACTGTAACCCTGTGGAGTGATTCATCCTACTTCATACGAGGGAACCTCAAAGATTGTGCGCAGCTCAGTTAGGGTTTCTATTGCTGTGAAGAAAAACCATGACCACAGCAACTCTTATAAAGGAAAACATTTAATTGGGGCTTGGTTACAGTTTCAGAGGTTCAGTCCATTATCATCATGGCAAGGGAGCATGGTGACATGCAGGCAGATGTGCTGGAAGAGCTGAGCGTCCTACATCTTGCAGGCACAGGAAGTCGAACTGACACCCTGGGCAGTGTCCTGAGCATAAGAAACCTCATAGCCCACCCCCACAGTGACACACTTCCCCTAACAAGGCCACACCCACTCTTACAACCACACCTCCTAATAGTGCCACTCCCTATGAGACTATGGGGCCAGTTACATTCAAACCACCACAGTGCAGCCTGCCAGAGTCCCACAGTTAGTAAGCAGAGGGCTGTAAATTGAACCCATGTCTGTCTGACTCTTACGGTCAGTACTCACCCCTTTATTTGTGCACTTTTACCTCACAGTAGATCTGAGGGGTAACTTAGAAAAGATGGTATTGGCATCCCCATATCATTTAAAAAAAAAAAAATGATATGGGGATGCCATACATCCCACACACATTGTGGGATGTATGGCATCCCACACAGCCACACATTGAGTTTAAGGCCAGCCTGGAATCCATGAGACCCTGTCTCAAAAACAAAAAAATCCCTAGGTCCAAAGCCAGTTATAGTGGTGCCCACCTTTAATCCCAGCACTCAGGAGGCTGAGGCAGGTGGATTTCTGTGAGTTTGACAACAACCTGGTCTCCATAAGGAGTTTTAGGACAGCCAGAACTATGTAGAGAGACTCTAGCTTAAAAAAAATAAAAAAAAAACAAAAACTAAGGTTCAGAGAGAGGAGTGGAGTGTGTACCCAGGTCCTTCAACAGATGGGGGTAATGGAGAATGTACCCTACTTCTGCCTCCGTACTTGGCTAGTTCTTGTTAACACAAACCAGAATCCCCTGAGTAGGGAGCCTCAACTGAAGAACTGTCCCGATTGCTGATTGAGGTGAGCCCGGATGTATAAGGAAGATAGCTGAGGCTGGACATGGCCACATGCCTTTACCCTAGCACTTGGGGGACAGAGGCAGGGGGATCTCTGTGAGCTCAGATCCACCCTGGTTTTCATAGTAAGTTCCAGGTCAACCAGAGCTACATAGTAAGACCTACCCCAAAAAAGAAAGAAGGAAAGGGGAGAAAGGAGAAAAAAGGAGAGGGAACTAGGCAGGCAGGCCAGTGAGCATCCTTCCTAGATGTCTCTGCTGGTTCCTGTCTCTAAGGTCCTGCCCCAGCTTCCCTGGGTGATGAGATGTAAGCAAAGTAAGCCCTTCCTTTCTCAAGCTGCCTTTGGGTCCTGATGTTTACCACAGCAACAGAAAGAAACCCAGGCAGTCTTCTAAGCCAGGGCTGTAATTTAGACAGACCACGGCAGTGCCGAGTCACTTGGAAACCCGAATTTTTCAGGAGCAGCTGCTACACTGAAGTTGCCTTTCATATTGAAGGCTTTGCTAGAAAGACCAGCCCTGGGCCAGTCTTCACAGGTGCTGTCTCTCCCCAACCTCACCCTGTTTTCCTCTCCCCTGCAGGCTGGGTTTGCTGCCGAAGGTGTGGAGTCAGGGACAGTCTTCGGTGACATTAATCTGCAAGAAAAGGTGAGACTTGGGGATCCTGCAAGGTGCTGTATGGTCCCCAATGGGAATTATCTTTTTGGTGAACAGGGCTTACAGTGGAGAGCTAGCTCTGAATTTTTGTGCTTTTTGTTAGTGATTCTGCTATTTAAATGGCCATAAGTCTAGTGCCGAAGTGTGGTCTCGTGTGTACATGCAGGAAGGCTGCATGTGCCTGAATGGAAAGTACACAGCAGATAAGCTTCATTCAGGCTCAAGTTACAGTGCCCGTGCCTGTGAACTACATAGTGAATATGCTCCTCTTAAACACATGAAACAGAGGTATTTCCTTCACCAGTTAATGAAAATCTTGTCACAGACGCTCATGAGACGTTAACCCCATCTCCCCTGGGAGCAGTAGTTGAAGTGTCTGTAGTGACCACCTGGAGTTGTTTCAGCTGTGAAGGGAGGACACCAGCTTGTTCTATTTGCATGGCTCCTTGTAACGCAGTAGGTGGCATTCTGTGCCCCGCCTTGTGTTGGTTTCTGTGCTAAGCATGTTTCCATGTGTCGCCTTTCATTCTTCCAACATTCACGCTCAAGTCTCTTTTTTCCCTTAAATAAAGGACTGAACTCAAAAGCCTGGCCATGGTGGCCCACACTTTTTTTTTTTTTTTTTTTTAAAGATTTACTTATTTATTATGCATACAGTGTTCTGCCTGCATCCCTGCAGGCCAGAAGAGGGCACCAGATCTCATTACGGATGGTTGTAAACCATCATATGGCTGCTGGGAATTGAACTCAGGACCTTTGGAAGAACAGCCAGTGTTCTTAACCTCTGAGCCATCTCTCCAGACCGGTGGCCCACACTTTTAATCCAAGCACTCAGGAGGCAGAGGCAGGTGGATCTCTGAGTTAGAGGCCAGGCTAGTCTACAGTGCAAGTTCCAGGACAGCTAGCTAGGGCTACACAGAAAAACTCTTGTCTAGAAAAAACAAAATAAAGCCGAGCGGCGGTGGCGCGTGCCTTTAATCCCAGCACCCAGGAGGCAGAGTCAGGCGGATCTCTGAGTTCGAGGCCAGCCTGGTCTACAGAGAGAATTCCAGGACAGGCACCAAAGCTACACAGAGAAACACTATCTCGAAAAACCAAAAACAAATGAAAGAAAGAAAGAGAGAGAGACAGAGACAGAGAGAAACAGAGAGAGAGAGAGAGAGAGAGAGAAAGAAAGAGAGGGAAGAACTTAGGCTTGGGGAAGTGACATGACCAGCCTGATTACAAGACTGAGAGATGGAGTTCAGGCCTGAGCTGTGTGCTCAATGAAGGGTCTCTTGCGTTCGTGACTCTCTGAGTCAGAGCCTGCATTGGGCTTTGGAACTCCTGGTTCTCCACTGTCCACACTGCCCCATTCTGCCTTGAGAGGCTAATGCCGCCTTCTTATTTCATAGGACTGGACAGACTATGACGAGAAGGCTCAGGAGTCTGTGGGGATCTTCGAGGTCACCCATCAGTTTGTGAAGTGCTGAACTGTCTTCCTACAAACTTGCCTGTAAGAACTGAGAGGAGAGAGAGTGCCCTGAGCAGAAATCCCATGGGGCTTCTCAGCTCTCATCCCCTAGCCCCTGTACCAAGCCCTCACAGTCTGCATGCTGGGGTTTGTCACGGTTCTAAGTCCCACCAATAAAGCCCTGTTGGTGTGTGAAGGAGGTATGTGCAATACACCCTCCACAAATAAGAAGGGACTCTGGAGGTCTTTGCTTTCCAATTCCTGCTCTGCACCTAATCCAATTTGCAAAATACACAGGAGAGCACAGCTTATAAAGGCTCTCCAGCTCTTGGGAAATAGGCAGGACAACCTACAGGATCAAAGGCGTGAAGGCCAATGGTACCAAGAGCAGAGAAGCCTGTGGAATGATGCTGTGAGCCCAGCAGCTCCCAACTAAAACACTCTTTGATCACCATGGCTCTCCAGTAAACCAGGCATCTGTTAGCAGCTCACTTCACCCCAGACCTCACTGGAGACCAGCAGCCCACTCCTGGCTGCACATTGCTGCTGGTGGCCAGTCTGTTCATTTGCTGTGATAGAGTACTTCCTGTCAGTCAACGCGGAAGTTCTTCCTCGTGTGGAATCGGCCTGTGGCCCCTGAAGCACCGCTTGCTGGTCCTGGTTTATCCCTGTGGCCATACTGTATGCTCTGCTTCCAGACAACTCTTGGAGTGAAGACAGCAATCATGGCCTGCTAAGTCGCATGGAACCATATCCCCACACAGCAGAGTGGGTCAGTACAGTACTAGGCCATGGGGACACTTGTGCCTTCATACTTGGGGACCCACCATTTGGAAAACCTGTTACTCAGACTTTTTCTCCAATATTCTGCTGAAGCAAAAACAAAGATTTTATGTTTTAATTATGTATACTTGTGTGTATTTATGTGCAGGTATGTGGGTGTGAGTGCAGGTGCCTTCAGAGACCAGAAGAGGATGTCCTGTCCCTTGGAGCTGGAGTTAAAGGCTGTTGTGACCCACCCAATGTGGGTCCTAGGAACCAAACTCAGTCTTCTGCAAAAGCAGTGTGTGCTCTTAACTGCTGAGCCATGCCATCTCTCTAGTCCATGCTCTCCCCTGCTGTGAGTAGAAAAGGGCATGCCATCCCTGGCTGGTTGAGAGGGTTAAGAAAGGGAGCTGGCAAAACTGGCCATAGCTGAGACTGGTAGGACGTGCCTCCTTTGATTCAAGTCTGGCAACCATGTTGTGTCTACTAAGTCCCCTGTGTTCCCTGCTTCTGCGAACTTCTACACCTGACAGAGCGGGGCTTCCATCCTCCCTCAGGGCAGTCTGTCACCCACTACGCCCCTGCCACAGTCTACCCTGGAAACAAGCAGGTAGCCCTGGACTGGGGAAGTAGCCTTTCTTGTTTCTAGTCTGTACAGCCAGTGTGTGTTAAGTTCATAACATTAAATACTAAAGGGGTGGATCTCTTGGTTCTAGAAGCTGAGGAAACCCAAGTAATCAGTAAGAAGTAGAGGAAAAATGAAACAGATTGTACAGAACAGGTACCATTCAATACCTATTTAACAAAAACAGCAACAAAGAAACTCTTAACCGACTAAGAACTAGGAGGAAACCAAGAGCAAGTGTCGTGTTTAGTAAGTGATGCAGTGCTCGTGAGCTCCATTCAAGGTCAGGAAGGAATGAGGACTCCCTCTGTCACTGCTGTTCATTGTGTGGGTCCCACCAGTGTGGTAAAAGAACTTAGTACAAAGTCTGAAAGAGCTGACAGTCTATGCAGAAACCAAAGGCATTTCAACACATTAACTAGCAAAATGTGATTCAAAAAAAGATGCCTTTTCTAGTAGCAGCGTAGGGTGGGGTGTCTCTCAGGGACAGAGTACTTACATAGAACGCATGAATCCCTGGGTACACTCTCCAGGACCACAAAGAAATATAATAGCAACAAAGTACATCCCTTCCCCAAAGTAACCAGGATTTAATCTCAAATTTGTAACAATGGAGAATACCATTAAGCTTCACTGAAAGTCAGTAAAGACCTATATTATGATAATGGATAGGAAGGAAGACTTGATGTTCAGATACCCATTTTAAAAAAATAAAATAAGTTTGAGATTGTAATACCTGTTTAGCAGAACTTGAGTCAATTCTGAAATCCCTGAGTCACAGACTTGTGTACCAGATGCCAGTGTGTATACAGAGCAATGGCAGTTAAGCTAGTATGGTATTAGCTCTTTGTTAGCCATATAGATCAATAAGCAGATTAAACAGACCCATTGATGTAAAAAAAATTGACAGATGGTGTTGCAGATGAACATGTTAATTATTAACTCTGTGTGTGTAGGGACAGATGTTCAGTGAGGGAAGTTTGGAGCCCTACTTCACGCTGCACTTGCAGATGTATCCCACCCGAGGCTTGTAAGCTCTGGGGTTGGAAACCATGTGGGAGGGGTGGATCACTGGGCTCAGCATCAGCCTCACTGCAAATCCTGGGCAAGGGCCTCCCGTCTTGGGACCTTATTTTTTTTTTTTTTTTTAAGTAACACGTGGCTCTATCATGTGTCAGTTTACTAGCCTTTTTTTCTGTTTTGATGAAAATAATATATCTGGCAGTCAATGTCTTAGCCTGGATTCCAAGTGGCATGGCCAGGTCTGTCTGTCCTGGTGTGCTTAGCAGGACATGAGCCACAGGGAAGGATGGGTGCCTCCAGGGAAGATCTGGCAACACTGAGGAGCCAGACCTGATGCCTGCAGCCCTAGTAGAAATGCAGTCATCTTAGAATTGACCGCTTTGAGGAAATCTTTAACTGAGAGACGGGACTTGTTGGGCTGCCCTGCCTCTGTGCAGAGATCCTCAGAGGTGACTTACAAGGACTGCCTACGTCATGTCCTACCCAAGCACAAGACCTCATCTGGGGGCCAGGTATAGCCTCTCTAGTTGATGCAGGGGCATTCCAGGCACTCAAGAAGCTAACAGAGGAGCACTGGAGTGGGGAGAGGCCCAGGGCAGCAGTAGGGACCTTATTTTCTTCATGTGAAAAATGAGGAGAGGTTCGCTCTGGAGTGTGTTACTCGAGGACATTAGTCCAAACGGTGTGTCTGAGCCTCATTACCAGGCCTACTCACTGTACAAGCTGTAAATAAAAGGTAGATTCAGGAGTCTGGGGAGATGACAAGGGGGGAGCAGACTATGTGGAGGTCAGAGGACACTTGGCAGGAGTCGGTTCTCTCCTTCCACTATGGGTTTCAGTGATCCATTCAGGTCGTCAGGCTTGACAAGTGCCATCACCCGCTGAACCACCCTTACTAGTCCATTGTTTTACGTTTGTGGATGGGAGGAACACATGTGCCATGATGCATGTGTGGAGGACAAAGGATGGTTTGTAATGGTTTGTTTTCTTTCCACCATGTGGGCTCCTGGGAATCAGAATCAGGTTGGTGACGAGCACCTTTACCCACTGAGCCATCTCACTATCCCCTCCCCTCAGCTTTGGTTTGGACTCTAAGTGAAAGTGCTCAATCTGCCCTTCAGTCACCCCTGAGCAGCGTTTTAAGTACCGTCTTTATCCACAAAGCATATTTTCTTAGCTAGACCTGTCTGTAACCGTGACTTTTGGTGACTAACCACGTGAAGGTTGTGGGATGTTGGGCTGCATGCTTTGTGTACAACAGCCTTTCAGCCACTTCTCGGAGCAGAAACACCCAGGGGCAGGGTTTGGCTGGCTGAGGCAGTCATGATACAACCCTGAATTCCTCAGTAAGGCAGGTGCCTGTGGGTGAGCCCGCTCACTGGTGGGTCCCTGGGGGTCAGGGGGATTGGGGTGGCTTCAGCCCTCCAGAAAGCTGCTTTGTTTGTTTGTTTGTTTCCTGGCACCTTTTGTGCATCTGCACATTCACTTGGCAGTGTCCCCAAGGGCTTCTCTAAACAAGTGTTACTCTGGAGCTCACACATCTGGGAACAAAAGGGGGCGGGGCGGGGTGGGGGCGGAGGCATAAGCCATTAGCTGCAGTGTCCCCCACCAGTGTTTCCCCACCAGGAAACTGCTGGAAACACAAGTTTCCTGGCTTCACTGCATGCCCACCAGATGTGCCTCTCCCAGGTTCAAGCTTGAGCTTGTCTAGAAGCATTCCCAGAGGAATGGGCTGCACCTCAGCAGGAGGGGCTGCAGGGCTGCTGCAAGGATGGAACATGCTCAGCATGCTCAGCATGGGGTCAGGCTCAACTCATGAAGCAACTGGAAACAAGAATGGCCTGATCAGAAGTGCAAACAGGCGCCTTGTGGAGGGCGCAGCCTTTGATCCCAGCACTCAGGAGCAGATGGATCTCTGAGTTCAAGGCCAGCCTGGTCTACAGAGAGTTTCATGACAGCCAGGGCTACACAGAGAAACTCTGTCTTGAAAGACAAAAACAAAAACAAAAAAACCAGAAAACAAAAAAAGAAGTGCAGACAGGCTACACTGTTCTCTAGTGACCCAATCCCCACTTGGAACGAGCCCAGGGCCCCAGTTGTCAGTGCCCTGCAGCCTCCAGATGGAGCCAGCCTGACTCAGACCTGCCAGCCCTCCTTGGCATCAAGTACAGACTGATGCCTGCCACCCAGCTGCCTCTGACATTCTTCTAGCATTCTTCTGGCTGTTTTCAAATGTAAAGAGAAAACCTGTGCCCAACAGCTGCCTCTTGCTGCTCCCTAAAGTGGGAAACAGCGGAAGAGGAACTTTGCCTGTGTCCTTAGAGAGGGGATTCGAGAGCAGGTTCTGTGCCCACTGCCTTCCAGTTAGAGAAAAATGGTTCAGAACAGAAAGAAAATCTAACACAAGGAGAAAGTCATAGATGCAGATTAAATTTAGAGCCAGTTAGGAATGATTCATAATAGTTCATTTAGGGAAGATCTGTGGCCTTGTGACTCGTAATAACCTCCACCTCAATCGCTACAAAGTGATTGGGAGTCAGAAGAGATCTCAGGCCACAAGCCAGGTGGCGGCGGTGGCGGCGGCGGCGGCGGCACATGCCTTTAATCCCAGCACTCAGGAGGCAGAGGCAGGCGGATCTCTGTGAGTTAGAGGCCAGCCTGGTCTACAGAGCGAGTTCCAGGAAAGGTGCAAAGCTACACAGAGAAACTCTGTCTCGAAAAACCAAAAAAATAAAAAATAAAAAAGATCTCAGGCCACAATCAATACAACAATGACAAAACCAGGGAGTTCTATTAGTGAACAGTTTGGGATTAGTTCCATTGGCAGAAGAAATCTCAAAACAGCCTAGTATAGACTGTTGTGTGGATATTAGTGGTAACTCTAATGAAGATTTATAATGAAAAGGAGAAAGCTGAGCAGGTAAATCACAAAAAGTAAATTTTGAGAAGAAAAAGAACAGTAAGTAGAATGGTGCTAAATCCTTTGTTCAAGGAGATAAACAGATTAATAAATGGAATGAAGGGAGTGGTGACCTCAGGGCAAGATCCCACACAGCTAAGTTTCCAACTTGTGGAAAGAAACTAAAGAAAACCTTAAATCTGGGTATAGTGGGGCACACCTTTAATCCCAGCACTCCAGAGGCAGAGGCAGGTGGATCTCTCAGAGTTTGAGGCCAGCCTGGTCTACAGAGCAAGTCCAAGGACAGCCAAGCTTAGTCAATGAAAAAAAGGGTGGAGGCGGGGCATGTTCCAGCCCCAGCAAGGAGCAGAACTTAGCAGCTTTGCCCACATAATTCTGAGTTTAGAGTTAAGGATAGAAGAAAGGAGTTATGGAATAGAGCTGCTGAGGCCAAGTATGTGTCAGGGATGTCCCCGAATGAAGGCCTAGTAGAGAGGCCATTGTGTGAAGCGGTGAAGTTGCTGTATTGCCTTAGAGATCCCAAGATGTTAGAGATGCCAGAGTCCTGGGATACCTTGCCAAGGACAGCTACTAACAGGGAGTGGAACTGGCCCAAGAGAAAGAAGTGTGTTGTGAAAGGACCAAGCAGATGCTGTAACAGGCTGCTCAGCCTTCTCAGAGATCAGGCCTCAATTTCAGTTTCTTGAGACTTAAGCAGTTTCTGGGAGGGCCATGAACAAAAGACACAGTCCTTGCAGTAGCTCCCTTTCCGCATGTATGTGACCGCTCAAGGTTCAGCCGGGTGTTTACTATCTGGAACCCCTCACCAACTTAGAGCTATGTGCATGGGTCAATGTGAACGTGCGAGGCCAGCCAGCCCCCATGGCAGCTCAAGGACAGAGCCTGGGACTTGTCGAGGCCTGCCCAAAAATGATAACTGTAACTCCAAACCAGTAAATTCAAAGGTTACACACCCTCACCCAATCATATGACGCCAAGGCTTGTACCACCCTGCTTGCGGTTTTTCCCTTTAAAAACCCCTCACTCTGAGAGTTCAGGGCTGTCCTCCTCCACCTGCTGTGGTTGGACACGAACCAAGCCTGGGCTTGCTTGTTATCAATAAACCCCTGTATGTTTTGCATCCCCTGTGTGGATATCGGCTCTGTGGTGGTCCTGCTTGGGGAGGGGGAGCTCAGGACACGGGCACAACAGTTGCAGACAACAAAGCTGAACGGAGTTGGAGTCTGAAGAGCGTTTTGACCTCAGGCATGGAGATGCAGTTTGGAGTTGCCCAGCTGGTTTTTGGTCTTGCTATGCTCCCATCCCTATGTTTTGAAATGGTAATGCATATCCTGTGCCATAATATGTTGGAAGTATGTGATCTGCTTTTTTGATTTTTATAGGTGATTACAGTTAAAAGACTGCATGAACCTCAAGCAATTTTAAACTTTGGACTTTAAAACAATGTTGAGACTGTGATAGACTATGGAGACTTTTGAAGTTGGATTAAATGCATTTTTGCATTTTGATATTGTTACAAGCTTATGGGGGCCAGGGAGTAGAATGTGTTAATTTGAATGTAATTGCCCCCCCCTTGCAATCTCAGAGGGAGTGGCACTTTTAGGAGGTGTGGCTTTGTTGGAGTGGGTATGGCCTTGTTGGAGGAAGTGTGTCACTGTGGGGGTGGGCTTTGAGTTTCCTATGCTCAGGATATTGTCCAGTGTGTCAGTTGGTCAAGATGTAGCTCTCTCAGCTCCAGCACCACGTCTGCCTGCATGCGGCCATGCTCCCTGTCCTGATGATAATGGACTGAACCTCTGAAACTGTACGCGAGCCGCCCCACTTAAAAGTTTTCTTTCTAAGAGTTGCCATGGCCATGGTGTCTCTTCACAGCAATAGTAACCCTAACTAAGACAAGGACCAAATACTCAAATGCCAGAGACTAACAGGGAACAGTTCTCACTCAAACCACAGACTAGGGAACAGACTAGGCAATGTGTGCTATGTGTATAAGACCATGATGCTAAGCAGTCTAATGAGGTTCCACACAGCACTCACTAGGGTCTGGAGATCACCTGTGAGATACAGTTGTGCAAAAAGTAGGGATTTAACCAGGGAACACTAGGGAGGTGAAGGGGAGGGGCAGGCATGATCAGCTTTTACAGAGCTGAGGAGACAGCCAACGTCATCAAAACCAGCACATCCATGTTGGGTACAGCAGCACAGACAGGAGACACTAACTTAGCTTTTCACAACCTTCAATCATTCTCTCTGAACCACTCCACTTCCATACTGTGCTGAATGTCAACTGAGGAGGGAACTTCAATTCCTCAATTAAGAAAATGCTTCCAGCTGGGCCGTGGTGGCGCAGGCCTTTAATCCTAGCACTGGCAGAAGCAGGCAGATCTCCGTGAGTTCTAGGCCAGCCTGGTTTATAGAGTGAGTTCCAGCACAGCTTGGTCTACACAGAGAAACCCTGTCTTGAAAAGAAAAAAAAAAAAAAAGAAAGCGAGAAAGAGAGAAGAAAGAAAGAAAGGAAGGAAGGAAGGAAGGAAGGAAGGAAGGAAGAAAGAAAAGAAAAAGAACATGCTTCCATAAGATGGGGCTTCAGACAAGCCTGTGGCCGTTTTCTTAGTAAGTGATTGATGGAGGAGGGCCCAGGCCATTGTGGGTGGTGCCATCCCTGGGTTGGTGGTCCTAGATTCTATAAAAGTGCAAGCTGAGAAAGCCACAGGGAGCAAGCGAGTAAGCAGCACCCCTCCATGGCCTCTACATCAGCTCCTGCCTCCAGGTTCCTGCCCTGTTTGAGTTCCTGCCTTGGCTTTCCTCAGTGGACTATGATGTGGAAGTGTAAGTCAAATAAACCCCTTCCTCCCCAACTTGCTCTTTGGTCATGGTGTTTCATTACAGCGATAGAAATCCTAACTAGGACATACACCCTGGAGCTCTTCCATGGAGCCCCCCTGCATTTCCCCACCCCATGAGCTTGGTGAGGCTGGCTCATACTTCTCAGCCTGCTCAGAGCTAATGGTGAGTGAAGTCCTGCCCTCCCCTGCTGCACTTGCTGCTCCTGCTGGTTCCCTGGGTTAGGGAGGCTCTGGGCTGGCACTGAGGGTCTAGCTGCAGCTGGGGCGGCCTCTCCATCCACTACACCTGGCTTCTGAGGAAGGCCCTTGCTGGCAAACCATCTCCATACTCTTGTAGCAGAGAGATACCTTAGTCTAGAGGGGTAACTGCCCACCCTTTGGACAGGCTTGATCTTCCACGCTTGTATGATTTTTATCATGGAGGCCTTCTGTGAACTGCTCCTCAGGTTTCAAAGCCTTCCAGAAGTTCATTAGCACAGAACTTGGCTGTTTTAGGAGAGCTTGACACAAATCTAGCCATGTTTGCCTTCGAGTAACCGAGACAGACCTCTTTCTCTGCTTTGCTCTTACTTACCTCGGGCTACTCTCCTACTTTACACTACTTTCTCCTACCTCATAAAGACCCTGGTTCACCACAGGCTCAGCGAAGCTGCTGAAGCTCCATGCCAGTCTCAGGTCCTTGATGAGGCCAGTTCTTCCTGAGGCCTCTGGTGGGCAGTGAAGCACAACCCTAATTAGTCTTAACAGTAAAAACCTGGAGTCAGATATTGAGCGTGAAAGCTGAAAGATCAGAGAAGCAGAGCAGCAGCCACCAGAGACTTCTTAGCTCTACCAATGCTCAGACCAAATGAGCGATTCTGTCTCTATGAAGCCTCAGACTGAATGGGCCAGATCCTGCCTCTACTCCCCTCATATTCCTGTCTCCACCTCCCTAGTGCTGGGATTAAAGGCGTGTGCCACCACCACCTGGCTCTGTTTCTCTTTTAGACTGATTCAATCTCATCTAGCCCAGGGTGGCCTTGAACTCATCTGCTTCCTTCTCCTAAGTGCTGGGATTAAAGGTGTATGTCACCACTGCCTGGCCTCTATGGTTAACTAGTGGCTAGCTCTGCCCTCTGATCTCTAGGCAAGCTTTATTTGTTAGAACACAAACAAAATATCACACAACAGGGCAGAGTCTACCAGCCCCAGTCAACTGGACATCGTACACTGCTTTCCTCACACCTCGCTCTGTCAACAGAGCCTGTCCCTCCTCTGTTGTCCTCTGGCCCGATATCCATGGAGACCTCTACTGGTGACGACCAAACATCTCTAATGGCTCTTATGGACCAGTCCATCATGTGGGAGTCCAACTCTGACCTGTCGAAGGATTCTTGAGGGGAGGAGAGAGGAATGAGGAAGTATTAGAAATATAGATGGAGACCAAGAGAAAGACAGAGATACAGGATAGCTTTGGGAGGGCCCTGGGTTAATAACCAGCTACCTCGAGATTTAGTCTAATGGGCTTTTTATATACCCTAACAAGGGGAGAGGCAAAAGACCTCCCCCTTTCAAGATCAAAGCACACCGTACAGCCAAGTATAGCTCCTTCCAAACACCTGGTAATCATGTCTTTGGCCAAATCATCCTATATGCAGCCCTGCTGGGTAAAGCAAACTCAGACTTTCTGACTGGAGTAAGGCCTTACTAGGGAGCCTCTGTGGGCCCCCACACATCAGAGACGGGGTCCCTTGTACTGCCTCAGGCCATGCAGCTTGTCTCAAGGACTGATGTGGTTATATTGCTGTTTCTCCGCTTCTGCAGCACTCAGACTGATCTCCATCTGCTCCCATATCACAGCCTCACAAGCCAGGCTGCTGGAGATGCTTTCATTGCTTGTTTAAAGCTTTTCCCAATTCTAGCAATTCCAGTATAGAAAAATCTTTGATTATCATGGTCTTTCACCCTGGACCACTGTTTAGACCCCTGTCTGCATGCTGGATCATAGATTCTTCCCTTCTCTGTATCAAAGGTCAGACTCGGGGAGTATCTTTTGTTGCTTCTGGGTCACTCCCCTCCTTATTGTCACCATATTCCTCCCAGGGGTCCAGGTTTGGGGGTTCCAGGAGGGGCTCTGTATTACTAGTCCTCTTCCCCTTTTGGCCCTTAGCCATAGAAAACATCCAGTCAACACCTCCATTTTTCCATGTTTCATCTAGTATTCTTGCTGAATCAGGAATGCTAATGCCAAGGCCACGAGACTCATGTCCCTTTCTCATTGTCACCACACACACACACACACACACACACACACACACACACACACAGCCACAGTCTCCCTCTGGGCTGTTCTCACCCTGCCTCAGATAGATCTTTTATTACTCGTAGCAGCTGCTTGCTGATACCTCCACCCCTAATGTGTATTCCCAGGGCTTGCAATGTCTGCTCTAGACCTTTGGCAGTCCTCAAAACATCTCCATACATCCAGTGAAGACCCGCACTGTCGAGCAGGCACAGTACTTTCTTCATACCACCTGGAAGAAGCCTGCCATCCTGGGATTTCCCGTACTGACAGCTCCTGCCCTGCTGGCCACACCTAGTTACACATCTCACTACTTTTTGCACTGCCCATGTCTGGGCCACTATTCCCACAAAGCCCTATAGGAAAATACCATCATGTCAAAATTTCCTCCACAAATACCCTGTTTTAGTTAGGATTTCTATTGCTGTGAAGAGACACCATGACCACAGCAACTCTTACACAGGAAACATTTAAATGAGGTGGCGGCTTACAGTTCAGAGGTTCAGCCCATTATCATGGTAGGGAGCATGGCAGCATGCAGGCAGACATGGTGTTGGCTACATCTTGGACAGAAGGAAACAGGAAGTGGATTGACACTGAACAAAGCTTAAGCAAAACAGACTTAAAAGCCCGCCCCCACAGTGACCCTCTTCCTTCAACAAGGCCACACTTCCCAATAGAGCCGCACCCTATGAGCTTATGGTGGTCAGTTTCATTCAGACCATATGCCCCACCCCAATTCCCACACTCCACTTCATCTGCTTGTCTCATTCCTCATGTCAGGGACACATCACTCTTCCCAAACTCCTCCACTGTTCTGTCGCATCCTGCCGACTGAGCCAAGTGCTGCTAAAATGTATTGCCGGGGGAATGGAAGCCACCCGACCTACCCTGTCTAAGGTCCCAGTGATAAACGGAAGCACAGCTCCACCAAAATTCACTCTGAGGAACCAATGAGTGTATTGGGATTCCTTACAGCACACAGGTGAGGGGTACTTACAGGGGTGGGCACTTCTCCCCTAACTGGCCACCCCTGGAAGGCTTTACCCACCAGGGATCACAGCATCCCTGTAGCTGCACAGACTGAGCCGCCACCCCCACCCTACCCAAGTCTTCCCTGGCCTAGATAAGCCCCATCTCCACTTCTGGCCCATCTCCCTGCTACCACATGCCCAGCAGCCCTGCTGCCACTGATGCCCCAGTCACCATGATGGACCATACCCTCTCAAATTGAGGGCCAACATAAATCTTTGCTTAAGTCGCTTTTTATCTCAATGACAAGAAAAACAACGACTACAGCATCCAAGCCACCATTTTATCGTGAGTCTAAGACAAGAAGACAGGCTAGGGAGAGTGACAAAAACTGTGATAATCCGTATGCACCCAAGGTGCTTCCGGGGCAGGCAGCCTGGACCTAAGCATTGAGTGTGACTTTCAACCTCAGACATTCAGTGGGAGCGTCAGTCTTAGTCAGCCATGCTACAGGAGACTCGGTGTTCAGATGGAGTCAGAAGCTCCCTAGAGAACAGATAAGACATCACCGCAGACAATACAGAGCACCCATGTGCCAGCAGCTTTACCCAAGGTCCAGCCAATCCTTATAGTCTCTCACTATAGAAACTAGAAAGAGGACTAGATGAGGGAATGAACGAAAAGTGATTCGTGAGGGACCCATATCCGAATCCAAATCTCAGCTGTACCGAGAACTCAATAGGATGCCACTGGAGACAGTAAGATTATATACAGACAAAAAGACACACACACACACACATACACACACACACACACACACACACACACACACACACACACACACGGCAAATTTCCCCTCTTTCATGTTACAGCAGCATCCTAACAAATGGGAATAGAAGAAAATCAGTGCTCATTTCCCTCAGTGGATATGTTCTCTACTACAAAATATACACGTGTGCTGTTACCTAAAGTCATAATCAGCACACAGGCTTCAGCCAGTGAAACACAAGCCTATAGAACTGGAATTCCTGGGCTGAAGAGACGGCTCTGAGATTAAGAACACGTACTGTTCTTCCAGAGGACCCAAGTTCAGTTCCTAGCATCCACATCAGACATCATAACCACCTGTGACTCCAGTTCCAAGGGATCGGATGCCTCTGGCCTCCGCAGGCATCTGCATTCACATGCACATATCCACATGTGGACACACAAACACACAATTAAAAAAAGAAATAAATTCTTTTTAAAAATGAGAAGTTCTTATCTGGCTAGAAAAGAATAAAATAAAATAAAAAAATAAAATTCCAAGCCATTCGAAGAGCTTCTCTTGCAGCTGGCCTGGGTGAAGCAAGCAGCTTAGTCCATGCTTAGGAAGGAGTGATTTCAAACAGGCTGCATCCCAGAGACGGGGCAAGCTTACAAACAGGACCCGTGTCACCCCAAGCCTGGGGCCCCACGGTCACTGTGCTACCTCACCATGCTGCTGGAAGGAAAGCTCTTTGGGGGATTAGGAAACAAGGTGGGGATAAAAAAGGAATCGCATCTCCAAGCAACAACTGAGCTTTATTTCTGTTTAAACAATAAATACACAAGTTAGTTTTCCAAACACCATCTCCCGAACAAAGGGCTTTAAGCAGAATCTCTCATTGTCTTCAGCTGGAATCTTCCAGCTCACGCCTGTAGCACTGGCTGTTCAAACACCTCAGGACTAGTTTTGTTAAGCACAAAATAGTACCTGCCGGCTACATGGACACCATGTTCATGATGAGGAAGAATGGAAGCTTTTCACCCACCAGAAGCTAAGTTTTGATGGCTTTGCCTTCTAAGGTGTCGAACATGTCTTCTAGGCACTTCTGGACACAGTGGAGGAACTCCCGGGCATTGCGTCCTGCGTAGGAGGACACATTGCAGCCTATCCAGTCGTCATGAACAATGTATGCAATGCCAAAGCCGTCAGGGACCACGGGGGCAAAGCCACCCAGGCTCACTGCTGGGCTGCTTAGAGTGCTCGTGGACAGGATGTTGTGGTTTATCTGCCTGTATGCAGGATCCAGGTAGAGCTCAGGTAGGGTGACCCCTCTGGCTAGTGCCAGATACCGTAGAGCAAACAAGTGTCGGTCAAAGCCTTGGCCTGTCAGAGACAAAATGGAAAGACAAAGTCTCAGGATCTCACCAGTGAAGAGGGCATAATCAAACCCCCCAACCATGGTAGGAACCATTTTCACACAAAAAGTGGGAGAAGGGTCTTTTCTAGCCCAGCATGCATGCCTCCAGCTCACCATGCCTAAAACTCTATTCTCAGCTGTTAACAGATGGGTTAAACATGAGCCTAAGATGAAAGCACGATGCTAAAAACACTGATTTGGTACATGCCTGTAATTCCTGAACTTGGGAAGCTGAGGCAGGAGGATTGCAAGTTCAAGGATGGCATTGACATCATGGTGAGAACCATGTATTAAAAACAAACAAAAGGGGCTGGACAGACAGCTCAGCAGTTAAGAGCATCTGACTGCCCTTCCAGAGGTTCTGAGTTCTGTTCCCAGCAACCACATGGTGGCTCACAACCATCTGTAATGAGATCTGGCGCCCTCTTTTGGCCTGCAGGCATACATGTAGGCAGAACACTATATACATAATAAATAAATAAACTTTAAAAAAACAAAAGGCCATGAATGGTGGCATATACCTTTAATATCCCAACACTCAGGAGGCAGGGGCAGGAGGATCTCTCTGAGTTCAAGGCCAGCCTGGTCTACATAGCAGTTCCAGGACAGCCAGGACTACATAGAGAAACCCTGTCTCCAAACAAACAAGGGCTGAAGAGTTGGCCCAGTGGAGAATTTGTTGCTCTTGCAGGTGACCCAGGTTCAATTCTCAGAACCCACATGGCAGCGCACAACTGCCTGTAACTCCAGTTCTAGGAGATATGATGCTCTCTTCTGACCTCCACAGACATCAGGAATGTACATGGTGCACATGCATACACGCAGGCAAAACACTCACACACATAAAATAATAAATCTAAAAAAATTAAACAAACAAAAGGCTGAATCAGTCCATCAGAGTCAAGATGGTGTGAGGAGAGATGAAGAGAACATCGAACTTCCCAACTAGAACAAGGCTCAGTGGGTAAGTGGGTAAGGCCCGGGTTCATTCCTTAACAACACAAACACACACACACACACACACACACACACACACGGTTCATTCCTCAACAACACGCATGCGTGCAGGTACACAGGGTAAAACTCAAAGTTCATGTGTAAAAGACTGACTGGGTGGAACAAAGTGGAAAAAGCATCTTCCCAGGGTTCTAATCGCAGCCTTGCTGTGTAACACTGGGCAGTGGCTCGGCTTCCTAACTTCAAAATGAAGACGGAATAACTAGGTGTCTCGGTACCTTTTAGCCCCAGGGCTGTTAGTGCTACATAACAGGACTGGGCCGTGAGATCCTCTCCAGGTCTTGAATTCTATCACAAAGAGTTGAAGAAAAATGACCCTTCAAATTGTGATGAGTGGGCTGGAGAGATGGCTCAGCAGGTAAGAGCATTGGCTGCTCTTCCAGAGGTCCTGAGTTCAATTCCCAGCACCCACATGGTGGCTCACGACCACCTACATAGGATCTGATGCCCCTTCTGGCATGCAGGCGTACATGCAGATAGAGCACTCATATGCACAAAATAAAAAAATCTTTTAAAAAAGTTGTGATGAGCTTCTGAGATGACCTATTTACAGAGAGCCAACACTGTAGCTGAGGTAAAGTAGGAGAGGCAGGCTTAGAAATCCTAAACTGCCAAAAATGTGTCCATGACCAATAAGGGGCAGGGGAAAAATAAAAACAACAAAACCAACCATTTCTCACAGCTGAAAGTGACCTTAAATGGGGAGAAAGTTCCCCATAGCTGCTTAGATTCTGATCCCCAGTGGCTGCTCTGGCCGTTCAGACATGGCTAGGGTAGGAGGAGAAAGAACATTTTGGGAGTAGGGAATTGGATTAAACCAAGTGATGGGTAGAGATCAGAAGTGGGTGGAATATTACTGAGGCTCACAGAGGCAACAAGACCCACGGTGTTCTCCCACCATGCCTCACCCATCGCTGCTTCTTTGGTCAGCTGGCCATGGTATTTGGAGCACTCAGCCATCATGTGCTGGAGCTCGCCCACACTGTGCTTGGAGGGCTCCTTGACAAACGCCTCAGAACACCTCTTAGTAAAGATGGAGGCTGGGCGGATGGTCTCAGTACGGCCGTGCTTGAAGGCTGCGGTACTGCAGGATTCATAGGTAGCCACTGTCTGGCCGTACTGTCGCAGGAACGCCATCTGGAAGGCCAGCTGGGCCACTGCATCAGGACTCAGCTTCTGTTTCTTCAAGAATTCCTTGCCACCTCTATGAAACTGAATGGAGTCAATGGTGAGGGTTTTCATGGTGGCATCAAACTTCTCCTTAGCAGTGGTGATCCCAGCCTTTAAAGCATCGCTCAGCTTAAAGCTGAGTTTCTGCACAGACACAGAGGAGTCAGTGGCGGCTGGCTGGCTCTGGGGAGTGATGGCAGGGGTCTGGGTGCTGTCTTTGAACACTTCGTTGAAAAACCTAAGCACTGCGACACCATCCCCCCACGCATGCTCAAAGTGGATTGCGGCAGTGCCATCCTTGGCTACGATGAGGTTGAAGGACTTATCGAACCAGCGGTTTGTGCCGTCACCATGCAGCATGGAGTGGGACAAGTGGACAATGTCCTTCATCGGGAAGTCATCTAGGCAGAGGCAGAAGACAGCAGAGTCCACTTTCCTCAGGGTTTCCTCGTTGCCACCATGCACCAGCTTCTGTCTGAGCTCTGCCCAGACGTCTCGGTTCTCACTGGTCAGATAGGCCAGGGGGAACTCGGGCACAGGGCTGCTGTCTGAGAGGATGTACTTTAGATGTGCCTGAATTTCCGAAGGGCTCACAATGTTCCCATCTCGATCGAGGACATCAAAGACATAGAAATTTCCTTTTCTTAGGACCAGGAGGTGTCTGGCCTTGGTATCGGTAAAGAGTTCATCACGACTGGGTTTGGGTAAACGAGTTGAATTGAAAAGCCGAAAATACTGGGACATATCCAGCGGGTACGCATTGACCAGGTAGGCTCCATACCAGGACAGGGAAGAAGGAACAAAGCGTATGAGTCTCTTGAAGGCGTCCGTGTCACTTTTGGCGGGGTTCAAGTGGAATACTTCTGGTTCAAGAAGGCCAGCCCGCAGTGTCTTCAGAAACCGGACAGCAGAAACAGTCATGTTGGTCGCCCGGGTGAGCTGGTCGTTATACTCAGACTTCGGGTCCGGATTGAATGCCATGAATGGATTAAAGTTTAAAACAACAGAGTCTCGAGCAGTTAAATACATATCAAACCAGGGACCTGTAAAGAGAAAACATAAAAGGCTAATGCAATCCCTAAAAACAAAATTTAAGAAAGAAAAGACTTCCAGCTCAGGTGTAGGAAATGATGACCTCAGTTCAAGAAGGTGATTGTACTGGTTGCCCAACAATTCATGCTATATTAGCAGGATCACAGACACGTGGTCTTAGGCATCCGGATTCTGCTACGTTCACTAATGGTCTGAGGTTCCCCCAGGCTGTAGCTGTATCAGTTCTTCTCTTTTTACTTCCGAGTAATGTTCCGTCATCTGGATATAGTACATTTTGTTTATCCACTCATCAGGTAATGGACATCTGGGCTCTTTTCACCACTTAGCTGTGATATTCCTATGAACCTTTATATACAAGTTTTTGTGTGGACATATGTTCTCATGTCTTCTTTTATAATTTATTTAAATTTATTTTATGTACATTGGCATGAGGGTTTCAGCTCTCCTGGAACTGGAGTTACAGACACTTGTGGCTGCCATATGGTTGCTGGGAATTGAACCCAGGTCCTCTGAAGAGCAGCCACTGAGCCATCTCTTCAGCCTCCTGTTCTCATTCCTTTTAAGGATATACTTAAGCTGGGTAAGGCTCAGCTAAGTCTTTTTTTATTTCTTATTTTATTTACTTATTTATTTGAGACAGGGTCTCTCTATGTAGCCCTAGCTGTTCTGTAATTTACTATGTAGACTAGGCTGGCCTTGTTCTGTAACTCACTATGTAGACCAGCCTGGCCTTGAATTTACAGGGATCCGCCTGCCTCTGCTCCCTAAGTGCTGAGATTAAAGTGTGTGCCACCATGCCTGGCTTCTGCTAAGCCTTTAAGGAATACCCACAAACCCTATGTTGCTGCAAGCTGAAAAAAAAATATGAAATAGGAATTCAGCTGATTATGACGAAGCTAGACCTGGAGGAGTTAAGAACTCTTCCAGAGGATGAGGCCAAGGTTCAAGGAGTCTCGGTAATGTTAGCTTTTATTATTAGCCGTTTCCTGCTATGAATTTCTTGTGTGCTACTGCAGCTTTTCCATCTTTCATTGGGCACAATTTCCCCTATACAATTCAAGTATTTGTATAACCTTCTCCAACTGTGCTACAACAGACACAGTCAAGACCCCTAATTTCAGGCTTCTCCGTAATTATCGTCATTAGCAGCATCCGGCCAGGACATTCCCTAGACGGACGAAAGCATCTTATCTGAGATACCTCACAGATTCTCTAAGAACAGACTTAAGCATCCAGACTATCTGTTGGAGAAGGCCTGGCGGATGTGCTAATTAAGCTTAACTTTCTCCTTTCCAAAGTCTTATCTCTAGTTTTAGATCCACCGTTAACAATTAACTCAGAACTAAAGGGTTCTTACTTACAGGTACATCTAGCTGTAACAGAAGTTGCTTAGCCAAGTTGCCTAGCGACCAAGCACACTTTGCCCACCCTGCCAGAAACAGCAGGAGCAGAGATAGCTTGGAGAGGTAAGGGCCAAAGAGATAAAAGGCAGTTTTGCTGATAAGAGATAAGACGAAGAAGAAAAAAGAGACTGGAAGAACTAGATTGGAGGACTAGAAGAGAGAACTAGAAGAGCGAGACAGAAGATGAGGAAGAGCCAGGTGGGGAAGAACAGGATGAGAGAGGAGATGGGAGAGGAGCTGAGATGGGGCAGAACTAGCTGGATGAGAACCTAGATGGGGCAGAACTAG
>CABHPP010117490.1:4499-41156 GCA_902168425.1 Peromyscus attwateri | reverse complement strand
CAGGGTTTCTCTGTGTAGCTTTGCGCCTCTCCTGGAACTCACTTTGTAGCCCAGGCTGGCCTTGAACTAACCCATAATTCTTATTTATGTTTAGCCACATGGTTTGGTACCTTTTCCCAGTTCTGCTTTCATGTCTTGCTTCTCATGGCGGTGGCTGGCAGTGTCTCCTGACTCAGCCTTCCACTTCCTAGAATTCTCCTCTCTCTTTGTCCCACCTGTACTTCCTGCTTGGCTACTGAACAATCAGCACTTTATTTATTAACCCATCAGAGCAACACATTCACAGCATACAGATATCCACAGCATCTGTCTTTGTTACTCTTGCTGTCAGAGACTGAAGTACCTAGGGATCATTTATTAAGCTACTGTTATTAATAAGACCAGGGCCATTAATGTACAGATAACCTTAATTTTACTATACGAGGAACTTAACAGTATATTATTCATAAATGTTCCTGTTGTTTAAAATTGAACCTTGAGATGTGATAGAGGTAGCATAATGTAAAACAGAATAAAACATCTTATCTTTTGAAAGACTGAGCCTTGCCCTAGAACCCAGGCTGATCTTGAGTTCACTGTTTAGCTCAGGCTAGCCTTAAACTCATCATCCTCTGCCTTAGTTTCCCAAGTACTGGTATTATACACCTGTGAGTAGGAAAAATCAGTTTAATGTTTAACTTTTTGATGGTTAGTGACTAAATATTTCAAATTTGGGCCTTTTAGTTGTCCTTGGAAGAACTGCCATGGTGAACTTTGAGTTAATCATGGTTAAAATAAATAGAATTAAACATTGAGACCTATTTAAAACCTTTAAATAAAGGAAAATGGCTAGAGACTCTTTTATGTGGTAACATGTTTTCCATAATTTGTTGGGAACTGAGATACATAGTTTGGATTTTTATATCTAGATAGTTTAAAAGAAAAGAAGGACCTACAGTAGGTTATTAAATAAAAATCCTAGCACCAGGGATGGGCTGTCTTCCTATGAGTAGTTGGTTGGTCAGGGAGACCCCCAAGCTCTCAAAATGATTGCTACAGCTGTTGGTTGCCCACCAGAACTAGATGACAGGATACTGTTGCTGAAGACGTCACATACTTTGGTTTCAGAACAGAGGAATCAAACTGGAATTGAGCTGGAAGCTTCCTCTCTGCTGTCTAGATTTCACAGTGCCAGACGGAAGGTGCTATCCAGGTGACTGGGGGAGAACTGTCATCAGTAATCTTCCTCAGCTGTGGACTGTGAGTGCTACACTATCAGCTTGCTGGACAAGATGTGCCCAGTGGTCCAATAATGACATGACAGTTAGGAGATAACTAAACTTTCTTTTTTTTTTTTTTGGTTTTTCGAGACAGGGTTTCTCTGTGTAGTTTTGCGCCTTTCCTGGAACTCACTTTGGAGACCAGGCTGGCCTCGAACTCACAGAGATCCGCCTGCCTCTGCCTCCCGAGTGCTGGGATTAAAGGCGTGCGCCACCACCGCCCGGCTTTAAACTTTCTAATTGGATTGAGGCTTTCTAGGTAGCAGGGAATTCACACCTAGTACTGTAAGCCCTGAAGTCAATAGACAATAGTGGGCGAGGCCATGCGCCCTAAGACTGTTGTTTTTGCTAAGTGGACGTGTTGTCAAACTACCTTACTTAATATTTATATTTGTGTCCATAGATGAGTGGTATACTGTAAGCTTCGGTCACTGAAGCTTCTCTTTTGCAATGGGTGGCAGGTTCTGCAGCGACTCAGAACTGAGAACAAATAATCAGTGAATGCTCAGCCTTAACTGGGATGTCTTCATTATCTCAAGGCTCAGGAGACATCAGAAGAGGCAAACAGAATGTTATAGCCAGAGGAAGGAGAGCAATAGTGTGAGCTTTTGTCTCTGGGCGTGGCACAGCTGTTGTACTCTTGAACTCTCAATAGCCGTGATTACCTGCATAATATCTACAGGCGGTTGGTTAATGGTTGCTGAGGAGAGAGATTTTCTTTCCTGGCGTAGCCAAGGTAAGTTGCCTGATTTCCTATCTAGAGACCTACTTTTGACATCATTGGGTCACAAAAGAAAGAGACGTAAAAGTAGAAGGGGGGACTAGTGAAAAGAGAAAGGGAATCAGTGGGAAGAGGAGGGGACTAAGAGAAGGTAGAAGGGGTGCGTATGATCAAAATATGTTTAATGCATGTATGAAGATACCATCCGTTGTTACGTATAAGCAATTGTCTTAGTTAGGGTTTCTGTTGCTGTGAAAAGACTCCATGACCACAGCAACTCTTATAAAGAAAACGTTTAATTGGGGTGATTCGCTTACAGTTTCAGAGGTTCCATCTTTTATCATCATGACGGGGAGCATGACAGCATGCAGGCAGATGTGGTGCAGCAGTATTAACTGAGAGTCCTACATCTTGCAGGCAACAGGAAATCGAATGACACATAGGTGTTATCCTAACTAAGCATAGAAAACTTGAAAGCCCATTCCCCACAGTGACACACTTCCTCCATCAAGGCCAGACCTACTCCAACAAAGCCACACTTCCTAATAGTACCACTCCCTGTAAGATAATTGGGGCCAGTTACATTCAAACTACCACAGTATTACATGCTTATTAAAAAAAAAAAAAAAAAAGAAAGGGATCTTCCACACTTCCAATTAACTTCTACAAATATTTTGAGTCTGCTGTTTATCTTGCATTGCTAATCTTGACTCATACGGAGCTAATGAATTAACAAGCAGGGCAACATTCATACTAGGAACCATTTAATAGGAAATGATACATAATTTAGTGTCAAATGATTGATACAAATCTCATGGAAGGGTGATTAGTTCTGTGCGAAGAGCCCGTATACAAACAGAGGAGCTTCTGCAAGGAGAAAGAAAATAAGTGCCAGCAGCATTCATATCCTCAGATACAACTACAAGTGGTTGTACTGGAGATGAAGATCAACAGGGATCCTGGGCTATGTGGTCAGCAGTTGGATAGAGGAAGAGGGGAGTGCAAGGGCCCTGGGGTGGGGGCGGCCTATGAGAGGGTACTTTTTGTTCTTTGCTTGGAAGGGTAGGTATCAAGTGGAGGACAAAAACGAGAAGAGTGTGCTACTCTGGGAGCAGATGAGAGTGAGTATAGGATTATGTGGAGGACGGTCGAGTGCTGACGCAGGTAGAGAGGTGAGTGAGTCAAGAATTGATCATTGAACTAAAGTGTCAAGTAAATAAACAGTGGTGATCCAGGGAATGTGTGAGATCCACAGAAAACCTGTGCTGAGCCTTTTCACAGAGGCCATCAGAGTGGTCCAGGAAGTGCTGAAGGAACTAGAAGTCCTGAAGACTGGTTACATTCTTCCTCTCCTCTCCATATCTTTGCTCTTCGCTATAAATTTCCCCCTTTTCCATTGATTATAATTTTTAAAAATATTTTTATTTTGTTTTGTCTGCATGTATGTCTATGCACAATATGTGTGATTTGTCCTTGGAGTCTAGAAAAGGGTGTCAGATCTCCTGGAGCTGGAGTTACAGACTGTTACTAGCTACCATGTGGTTACTAGGATTCAAAACCTGGTCTTCTGGAAGAGCAGTCAATGTTTAACCACCGAGCCATCTCTTCAGCTCTTGTTTATGTTTTTTGATACTAGAGTATAATAGTTTGTATCTAAAAAAAACCTGCCACATGCTTTTAATACAGTGAAATTTTTTTAAATGTCTTATATTAAAATGGAAATTTAAGTAATTTAGGCTGTGAGCAGATAATATGAGACCCTCTGAGGCATTTTCCTAGCTTTTTAAAAATAGGCCCTTTTATGCAAAATTTGTATAAATATTTGTGTGTATTTTCTATAGGAGGAAGATTGAAAGGGTTTTCAGTGAGACTTCTCTTAGATCTAGGTAGCAGAAAACAGTTTAAGGATTAAGTTATATATCTTCCTAGTCCTAGAAATCCAAACGTTACGCACAATTTATCATTCCTATAGGATGTTTACTATTAAATTACAAAATAGGCATTTTGGAGTAGTTCCTATGAAAATATGATATTGCAGTTGATTTTAGAAGACCTCATGCTGGGAAGATCAAAAGGATTAGCCTATACTTTTTTTTCTTTTGAAAAATGGTATAATTACTATGAAGAGAGCACTTTCTCTCATCTTTATAAATATGAAGAGGGTTAGAATTGTTTCATGCCTATATATCCATGGATGGCTGTGGATGGTAAGATGCTATGGTAGTTATCTAGGATATTGCATAGACAGCCTAGGCTAGTGAGATAAAAGTCACTAAGCAAGACAGTATAAAATCATGACAATGTAAGGGCCTCCGGTAAAAGTGCAGGCCACATGTATTAGGGCTCAGTAAAATGAGGGATTCGATTTGTTATGGGGGTGGGAAGAGTGGAGCATAGTTACATATAGGGGAATAACTTTGAGCAAAGATCCTGAAGTGACTATGTTGTTCACAGTTGACCTTTGGAGAGGCAGCATTCTCTTTCTTTAACAGAATGGATCCTTCATCCTGGCATCCTGGCTTCTGGTACTGGCTATACGTTACTGAGCCACTCTGTGCTCCCTCTCTCTCTCTTTTTTAATGCAAAAAGCCAGAAAGAACACAGTAGTGAGAGTAATAAGTGAAAGAGTTAATGGTCCAGTCACTGAAGAGCTCTAATAATGAGGTCAAGCAGGAGCTAGCACACTAGGTATGGCCCTTGGGCAAGTTTCTGTGGCCTTTGTAGGTACTGTCTTATTGGAGTGTAGTCTTGTGTTAATCTACTGTGGTTTATGGCTGCTTTTGCTACTTTGGCAGAGTTATTACTATGGAGACCACAAAGCTTAAGCTATTTGCTTTTGAGATAGGGTTTTGTTATGTAGCCCCTGTTGGCCTCCTGTAGTCCATGCTGGCTCAGAACTCATGGCCGGCTTCCTTCTGTTTTTCAAGTTCTTGTCTTATAGGCCTGTGTCAGTATGCCTGACAATTATCTGATCTTTTAAGGAGAAAGTGCTGATCCCTGAGTTAGAGAATTACAGATTTAACGTCAGTATGTGGGGAATTGGTTTCCAATCTCCATTTAGTTTTGCTTTGGGGAAGGGAGGCACAAAACTGGACAGTGGTGACAACATTGCCATCAGAAGTATGGCGCTCAACACACAACGTACAAGCATACAGAAAATGACTGATTAGAAAGGATAGTGATAATTGCCATGATTATTTTTTCTCTTATCGTTTTTCCTTCAAGACAGAGTCTCACTATGTAGCTCTAGCTGTCCTGGAACTCGCTCTGTAGAACACAATCACAGAGACCCACCTGCCTCTGCCTTCCAAGTGCTGGGATTAAAGGCGTGCTCCCAGCTACAAGATGTAGAAAATTAGGCGCAGTGGAGGATATCAATCGTCAAGTTTGTAGTTAAGAGCAGAAGATAATTTCTAAGCAATACTCTGTGCTCTAGAGAAGTGTAAGAGCACAGATGCAAGAGACATCAAGAAAATAACTGTAGTCATGGTGAAGACAATCAGGGAGACCTGAAGTATGAGCCTGGAGCAGCGCGCCTTCTCCCTGCCCTCTTGCCACTCCTGACTACCGCACCCCCCCTGCCGCCCCCCAGGGAGTAAAGGTTGCGAGGGGTTGGGGTCCGGAGCCAGCGGGCGTAGGCGCCAGCAGGTTGGTCCATTGAGAAAGGAGCGCGGAGGAACTGGAACCGGTCCCGGAAGATTGCACCAGCAGCGGTGCACTGGTGCACTAAGAGCGCACAGGGGAGTGAGGAGCCAGGCCTCTGAGAGCCCCGACCCAGCATCCTAAGAGATGCCCGTGGCTAGGCCTTGCTGGTGGGCACATGTCCTACAGCGAGCTCTACAAGGGTCAGGATCCCTGACCCAGATGAAGTGTGGCATTCTGCAGAATTAACCAAGGACTACAAAGAGGGGGATAAGAGTCTGCAACTCAGACTGGAAGATGACACAATTCGGGAATACTCAAACCATGTCCAAAATAATAGTTGCGATTCTTACAGAATCCAGGTATCTTAGTAGGAGAAAATGACCTCATGCACTCAGCCATCTCCATGAGCCTGCAGTTCTGCATAACTTAAAGGTCTGTTTCCTGGAGTCCAACCACATCTACGCTTACTGTGGTATTGTGCTTGTTGCCATCAATCCATATGAGCAGCTGCCAATCTGTGGACAAGATGTCATCTGTGCCTACAGTGGCCAAAATATGGGTGACATGGACTCGCACGTCTTTGCCGTGGCAGAAGAAGCCTATAAGCTGCCATCAAAGATGGCCAGAGATGAAGAGAACCAATTGATCATAGCGGAGAGTCTGGAGCAGGGAAGACGGTGTCAGCCAAGTATGCATGTGCTGTTTTGCCAGGGTTGGTGGCTCAGCCAGTGACATCAACATTGAGGAGAAGGTCCTGGCATCCAGTCCCATCATGGAGGCCATTGGGAATGCCAAGACCACTCACAACAACAATAGCAGTGCTTTGGGAACTTTATTGAGATTGTCTTTGATAAAAAGTACCACATCATCAGGGCCAACATGAGGACGTACTTGCTGGAGAAGTCCAGGGTGGTCTTTTAGGCGGTTGATGAGAGGAATTACCACATCTTTTTACCAGGTCTATGCTGCTGCCAGCCTTCCTGAATTTAAAGAGCTTGCTCTAACATGTGCAGAGGACTTTTTCTACACATCCCGTGGAGGAAACATGACCATCCAGGGTGTCGATGATGCAGAGGACTTTGAGAAGACTCGACAGGCACCCACACTTTTTGGAGTGCTGGAGTCTCATCAGATGAGCATCTTTAAGATAATTGCTTCCATTTTGCACCTTGGAAGTGTGGAGATTCAGGCCAAGTGTGATGGGGATTCCTGCAGCATACCACCCCAGGATGAACACTTATGCAACTTCTGCCGCCTGCTGGGAGTAGAGCACAGTCAGATGGAGCACTGGCTGTGCCATCACAAGCTGGTCACCACCTCAGCGACCTAGGTTAAGACCATGTCCCTGCAGCAGGTGGTCAATGCATGTGATGCCCCGGCCAAGCACACCTGTGCCCAGATGTTCTCCTGGATTGTGGAGCACATCAACAAGGCCCTGCACTCCTCCTCCCTTAAGCAGCACTTCTTCCTCGGGGTCCTGGATATCTGTGGGTTTGAGACCTTCAAGATTAACAGCTTCAAGCAGTTTTGTGTCAACTGGGCCAATGAAAAACTCCAGCAACAGTTCAATTTGCATGTGTTCAAGCTGGAGCAAGAAGAATACAGGACGGAGCAGATCCCATGGACCTTGATTGGCTTTTTTTTTTTTTTTTTTTTGGTTTTTCGAGACAGGGTTTCTCTGTGTAGCTTTGCGCCTTTCCTGGGACTCGCTTTGGAGACCAGGCTGGCCTCGAACTCAAAGAGATCTGCCTGCCTCTGCCTCCTAAGTGCTGGGATTAAAGGCGTGCGCCACCACCGCCCTTGATTGACTTTTATAATAACCAACCTTGCGTAGACCTCATAGAAGCAAAGGTGTTGGATGAAGAGTGTAAGGTCCCCAAAGGAGCTGATCAAAACTGGGCCCAGAGACTCTGTGAACGACACTCCAACAGCCAGCACTTCCAGAAACCATGAATGTCCAACACAGCCTCATTGTCATCCATTTTGCAGACAAGGTAGAGTACCTTTCAGATGGTTTTCTGGAGAAAAATAGGGATATGGTATATGAAGAACAGATCAGCATCCTGAAGGCCAGCAAGTTCCCACTAGTGACTGACTTGTTCCATGATGACAAGGACTCTGTTCCTGCCACCAACACAACTAAGAATCGATCATCTTCAAAGATCAACATTCGTTCTTCCAGACCCCACATTAAGGTCTCCAACAAGGAGCACAAGAAATCCGTGGGCTGCCAGTTCCGCACTTCCCTAAACCTGCTTATGGAGACCCTGAATGCCACAATGCCACACTACATTCGATGCCTCAAGCCCAATGACGAAAATCTCCCCTTCAACTTCGACTCAAAGAGAGCCGTGCAGCAGCTCAGGGCCTGTGGAGTATTGGAGACCATTAAGATCAGCATAGCCGGCTACCCACCCAAGTGGACCTACCATGACTTCTTCAACTGGTATCAGGTGTGGATGAAGAAGAGTGAGCTTGCCAACACCAACAAGAAAAGTATCTGCAGGTTTGTCTTGGAGAGTCTCATCAAGGATCCAGACAAGTTCCAGTTTGGCCACACTAAGATCTGGGCAGGCCGGGTGGCTTTCCTGGAGAAGCTTCAGGCAGATAAGTTCCAGGAAGCCACTATCATGATCCAGTCAGGGGCTGGCTGCAGAAAGTAAAGTACTGTAGGCTGAGGGCAGCTACCTTAACCCTGCAGAGGTTCTACAGAGGACACCTGGCCCACAGGCTGGCTGAGCACCTGCGGAGAACCCATGCAGCCATAGTGTTCCAGAAGCAGTACCAGATGCAGAGGGCCTGCCTGGCCTACCAGAGAGTCTGCTGGGCTGCGGTCATCATCCAGTCCTTCACTTGGGCCATGTTTGTGCGAAGTAACTACTGCCAGGTCCTCAAGGAGCACAAAGCCACCATCGTCCAGAAGTGTGCCTGGGGCTAGGTGGCACGTAGACATTTCCGGCAGCAGTGGGATGCAGCCATTATCATCCAGTGTGCCTTCCAGATGCCCAAGGCCAAGGAGGAGCTGAAGGCTCTCAAGATTGAGGCCCGCTCTGCAGAGCATTTGAAACACCTCAATGTGGGCATGGAGAACAAAGTGGTCCAGCTACAGCAGAAGATTGATGATCCTGAACAAAGAGTTCAAGACTCTGTCAGAGCAGTTGTCTGCAGTTACCTCCACACATGCCATGGAGGTGGAGAAGCTGAAGAGGGAGCTGGCACATTACCAGCAGAACCAGGAGGCTGATGCCAGCCTGCAGCTGCAGGAGGAGGTGCAGAGCCTGCGCACTGAACTACAGAAGGCCAGGTCGGAGCACAGGGTCTTAGAGGATGCCCACAGCAGGGAGAATGGCGAGCTGAAAAAGTGAGTTGCAGACCCGGAGCATGAAAATGCTCATTCAAAAGACGAGAAAGAACACCTTAATAACCAAATCCTGCGCCAATCAAAAGCTGAATCTTCCCAGAGTCTGTGGAGGAGAACCTCTTGATGAAGAAGGAGCTGGAGGAGGAGAGGTCCAGGTACCATGAACCTCCTGAAAGAATACTCCCGGCTGGAGCAGAGATATGAGAACCTCTGAGACGAGCAAACTCTGGACCACAGGAAGAACCCATCAAATCAAAGTAGCTTAGAATCTGATTCCCATTACCCCTCCATTTCCACTTCTGAGATTGGAGACACTGAGGATGCCCTTCAGCAGGTGGAGGAGATTGGTGTAGCGAAGGCAGCGATGGACATGACCGTCTTCCTGAAGCTGCAGAAGAGAGTGCGGGAACTTGCACAGGAGAGGAAGAAGCTGCAGGCGCAGCTAGAAAAGGAGCAGCAGGACAGCGAGAAAGCACAGATGGACAACAAAACAATGGCTGCGATGTGGGCCAGGATGCGCATCTGGCCTCCAACAGCCTGACGAGACAAGAGCTTGAGTCAGAGAACAAGAAGCTGAAGAACGACCTGAATGAGCTGAGGAAAGCTGTCGCCGGCCAAGTTGTCCGTGCAGGACAACTCCACTCACAGCTCCCCAGACAGCTGCAGTCTTCTACTGATCCAGCTCAAGCTGGCCAATGAGGAGCTGGAGGTCCGCAGAGAGAAGGTGCTGATCCCCAGGACCCGGATCCACGAACGCTGACCAGCGCCAACTGGCTGGCAAGCACATGCAGCCAAACATCAATACCAGAACAGGTTGGTCCAACAGTGAAAAACGTGTGGACCAGGGACATGCCATTGAGACCTATCATGGGGTCTGCCGGACAAACAGGTTGCTGGAGGCACAGCTGCAGGCCCAGAGCCTAGAGCATGAGAAGAGGTGGAATATCTCAAGGCCCAGGTGGAGGCCCTGGAAGAGAAGATGGACAAGCAGCAGCAGACCTTCTGCCAGACCCTGCTGCTCTCCCCAGAGGCCCAGGTGGAGTTTGGAGTCCAGCAGGAGATAACTTGACTCACCCATGAGAACCTGGATTTTAAAGAATTGGTAGAAAAGCAGGAAAAGAATGAGAGGAAGCTGAAAAAGCATCTGAAGTACATGAGGAAGGCCCAGGACTTAGAAGCTTTGGCCCAGAGTGACAGGAGGCACCATGAACTCACAAGACAGGTCACAGTCCAGCGAAAAGAGAAAGACTTCCAAGGCATGCTGGAGTACCACAAGAGGATGAGGCCCTGCTCATCTGGAACCTGGTGACAGATCTGAAGCCCCAGATGCTGTCGGGAACTGTGCCCTGTCTGCCTGCATGCATCCTCTACATGTGCGTCAGGCAAGAAGATTACACCAACGACGACCTCAAGGTACACTCGTGGCTGAGCTCCACCATCAATGACATTAAGAAAGTCCTCAAGAAGCTCAATGCTGACTTTGAGATGACGTCATTCCAGTTATCCGACACCTGCCGCTTCCTTCACAGTTTGAAGCAGTATGTTGGGGATGAGGGCTTCATGACGCAGAGCACTCCAAAGCAGAATGAGCACCGTCTCAAGAACTTTGACCTCACTGAATATCGCCAGGTGCTAAGCGACCTTTCCATTCAGATCTATCAGCAGCTCATTAAAATCACAGAGGGCTTCTTACAACCTATGATCGTTTCTGCCATGTTGGAAAATTCTCACTTCTTTTGGAAGTCCCTTGTTTGCACTTCCTGCTTACTCAGTTAATATTATTTCCTTCTTGGGTCTCTGAGGGAGCTGAAGATTAGACAGTTATAGTTTTCCTTGTTAACAAATTTAGAAAAGAAACTCACTAAAGAGGTGGAAAGTGTGTAAATTCAAAAACTTCAAAAGATAGTTTTCAGTTTAATACAAGTTAGGATAGAAAGTGAATTAGGTACATTTTGGACTCACCAAAATAGGATAAATAATGGAGTATTTTCTCTGAATATGTCAAATGTTAATGGACTGTCCATTGTTGATGTAATTCTTGACTGTATATATTGTATACACTTACTGTACTTACTGTATATAGTTTTTCTTATAACCTTCTTTTATTATTTTAGACAAAAAGAGGAAATGTGGTGATATATTGTGTACCCTAATAAAATTTGCCTGAAGATCAGAGGACAGAACAAGCCACTGGATTAAACATAGATGCCATGGAGTGGTGGCACACACATTTAATCCTAGCACTTGGGAGGCGAGATCTCTGTGAGTTCAAAGCCACCCTGGACTACATGAGTCTAGGAGAGAAAACAGAGCCAGGCAGTGGCGGCACACATCTTTAATCTCAGTACTGGGAAGCACACACGCCTTTAATCCCAGGAAATGATGGCTGCGCAGAGAAAGGTATATAAGGTGTGAGGAGACAGGAGCTAAAGGCTTTTTGGCAGAAGTATCCTTTTAGTTAGAAGTCTTTCGGCTGAGGAAGCTCATTCGGCTTTCAGTCTGAGAAGTCCTAGAAGTAAGATGTGGCAGTGGCTTGTTCCTTTGTCTCTGATCTTTCAGCATTCACCCCAATATCTGGTTCCGGATTTTTTATTATAAGACCTTTAGAAATCGATCACCAGAATTCTTTATCAGGAGCTAGTTTTTCATAGAAGGCAATCTTTATGGTTTTGACATGTTGGATGTGTGACATGGAACATATGAAAGATAGTCAGGAATTGACTCTGCCTCCAGGACAGGGTCTGCTTTCCATGTGAGAGTAGGAACAGATTTAGAGAGTAGACTTGTTCAAGCCCCGTTCCAGACCGTAGGAAAGTGAGACTCTTTCTCCCAAGTCAAGGCTTCCTTCTTCTGGTGGCACCTGTAGGAGACAAGCTTAAGTGGGTTGGACTGATGAAATGGGGTGTGTGTGTGTGTGTGTGTGTGTGTGTGTGTGTGTGTGTGTGTGTGTGTTTAACAGCAATTATTACTAGAAATGGCTTACCGTGTGGGAGAACATAAAGCACAGTACCCAAATGGTCTCTTGAAGATGTAGCACACATTAACCCTTCATGCAAAATGCAGATATTTCCATTCATCACCTGGCACTCCTTCTAGGTGCCTCTTCAGACATCCTTATGGTATAAACTGTCTGGACTATGCAAACCTGTTTCTAGTCATGTTTTACTTATATTTGTTTCCTCATTCTGTTACAATTATCTCAAGGTGACCTTTGCCCCATTACTTTGATGATATGGTTTGGGAAAGGCATTATGTCTTGTTTTCCCAGTCCTTTGTATTCAAAGTTTATTTTTTTATTTTTTTTGAGACATGGTCTTGTTGCATATCTCAAGCTTCTCCTGAACTCACTATGTTGTCCACACTGTCCTCAAACTCACAGTGTTCTCCTAGTCTCCTGAGTTCTGGAATTACACCAAGCTTGAAATAAAATTTTACAATTAGTTTTTCAGTATAATTAAAACAGTTAGTAACTGTGGGGGAAAGTGAGACACTTGTCTCACAGAGTTGATTTAAGATGAAAACTGACAGATATCCCATGTAACTATATGTTGCAATCGTGAAATGACATTCCAGTAAGTCTCTACACTGATACCACTAGCCATAATTATGACTCCACACTGGTGATCTTAGGTGTCCAGACCAGACCTTTCTCCTAAGCTTCAGTCTACCTCACTCTTCTATTGAGTGGGAACACTGGATCTAATGAGACAATGTCATAGAAAAAAAGAAAACTGTCAATCATTAGTATATTCAGAAGTACCTGTAAACTTTCTAAGCCAGACATCTGAGGTAGAGGTCTAAAGTGAGACTCTGATTTTAGAACCAGGAGAGAAAACAAGGTAACTGCAGATGAGTTGTATTATGTTGACTACCAGAGTGCATCATGCAAAATATAATAGGAATCCTACCAAATGGACCCAGAGTTCTCCAGACTCCATTTCCACATGTTTTGTGGTTGCAGTTAGACTTGCTTCAGAAAAGAAGTATACTGAGAGAATTTAATAGAAGGGAAGTACTGGGATATAGCCCAGACCTCAGCCACTGAGCCTTTGATTGTCGGTTAAGATAGTGTAAGTTGCATATATTAGAAAACTGAAGTGGGATAACTTGAGTTTATTCCCTCTAGTACAAAGGATAAAAGGGCTGCAAGATTCTTTGGTGGGTATTTGATGGGGTTCTTTTTTGCTTCCCTAGCTGGCGGGATGACTGCTTTAATACTGGCCCCCTCTTCTCTAGCCCATGCTGAAGGAAAAGGGGAGCATAGGGTGTCTGTTCCTCTCTCTCTGTGTAAGGAATCTTGGATGGCTGCCTCCAATTTCAGATTGCATCTCATTGGGAACTGGCGATTTGTGGACTGGTTAATATTTGGATGAGGTCAACAAAGGTTGTCCTTTCTGCCTTTCCAGTAACCCTCCTCCGGAAAAAAAATCCTACCAGGTTTCCTTAGTGAGAGTTTGGGAAAGGGAAGAACTGGGCAGTTTAGTTCAAAATAAGCTAGTCATGGTGGCACACACCTGTACACTCAATACTCAGGAGACTGAGGCAGGAAGATCAGGAGTTTATGACCATCCTGGGCTATTTAGTGAGACCCTGCCCCTACCCCAAGAAATAGAAGTTATCGGTAATCATTGTTATAATTATTACTGCTGAACTTTTACTGGATATAGTAGGAGATATAGTAAAACTACTCATCTGAGTGGTTTATTTGTATGCATGCTTTATTTTATCTTTAGAGTAACCCTATTATTTCTATGGTTTTTGAATGAAGAAGCTGAGGACTATAAAGGTGAAATAACTTTCTTAAAGTGACACAATTATAAGGTAATGAAGTCTAGATTACAAGACCAGATCATGTGCTTTTACCACAGTGTTATACTAATCAATAAGCTAAGCATCCCTAGCTTAGAGGGCAAGAGACTAAAGCTGAGAGATTTTAAGCCATTTCCCCAACGTAAGACAGGCTGTCAGCTGTGAGGCTGAGCTTCTCGGCTTTATTTCTGTTACTTAGTCTGCTGTCCCTGGGTTCACCATCTAATCTTGGTCCTCCTGTTTATGAATTAGTCTTCTTGAGGGATGGGCCCTTTTGGTTTGCTATACTTTCAAAATAATCTTTCATAATTCCTTCTTTGGCATGCAGGCTTCTAGGAAGGAGTATAGCTTGGTGGTACAGAGGGTGGACTTTAGAGCCATAGTGTCGTGTTTGAGTTCCAGTGGTCCAGTTTTACTCACCTGGTCTGAGATGACTCACACTTCTTTTGTATGTTAGTGGTCTCATCTATAAAATGGGTTAATAAGAGTAGCTATCCCAGAGGCTGCTGGAAGGATTAGATGGGTTCACAAAATGAACCTGCTTAGTGTGGTGTCTAGCACATTACTAAACAGTTTCCAATCTAATAGATTATTTATAAAAATTGACATTCTGAATTAAAGCGAACACGTTTTCTGGCACCTGGTTGGCTGCTGCTCTCGCTGAGTGTAGAGAATAGGAAAAAATAACCTTGAAGGCCTTTGCTTCTCATGCTGATTAGAATATTAATGATATTGAAGATGGGTTACTTACTTTCTATTTTTTCAGTGCTGGGGATCAAACCCGGGGATAGGTGAGTGGTCTAGCACAGAGGAACACTCTAAGCCTAAGATGAGATTATTCTTCACATTTATACCAAGCCCAAGGGTCAGTATTATGTTATTTACCATGCGTTAGTTTCATGTTGTTATTTATAAAATGAGTGCTTTTACTGAGATTGCTTGAAAAGTGTTGTACGTATCCAAAGTACTATTAGTGATGTAAAAGTTTATGCCATTGCTTTTAAAACTGGATCTTAACGTCTTTCAATCTTTTCATGTCATATTTTCAAGCGCTATCAATTGCCCATTAAATATTAATTTATCAGAGGAACCGTAATGTAATCATTAGTAAAAGGACTGGGTGACAGCAGCACTTACAAGTGAGAGAAGGACTGTCAGCTCAGGATTGATGTCATGGAAGCAGCTTCTGGGCTGTGTTTTTGCATTTGCCTCTTCCGTTGGAACAGCGTGAGAATTAAATGCTTTTAAAGGGAACCAGCCCGTCTCGGTTCATGTGTGTCATTCCAGCATCAGAGAAAATGCTGCATAATCCTAGGATGACAGCCCCACCTCTGATGTCACCCAGGATGGTACGATCCTCTCTGAGCCTCTGCCGGCTTCCTGCTGCTGCACTGGGGGAATGGTTACATTAAAGCTAACTCCCGGCACTCAGCTATCTCCTTGGAAGTAGTTTTCACAATTATAGAAAAGCCCTACAGTGGCTGTTTTCGGTAAGCTACCAAGGTAGAGAGCGACTGAGGCTGAGCACAGCCGGAGAGCAGACTGCTCTGCCTTTGTGAGGGGCTGAGGCTGCAGTTCCTGGGCTCGGCTGGCTCGGCTCTGGTTCCAAGTGCTCAAAGTGCTTCCATTTACATCACCGTGTGCAGTGCAGGGCAAGAGGGGCCTCCAGGAAATTTGAAACTAATTTGCTTCCAGTTGACTAGAACAGCACATTTTGCATTAGCTTGCTTCTTCTCTCGTTAACTTTTCTCAAGCGTTAAACTGATGAACTGGGCATTTTCTATGATCAATGGGTAACTGCTGGAGCTACAGTAATCTCTGTGAGTAACCTCTATTTGTAGGTCTATGCAGGCAACTATATTTTATTTATCTATCTTTTGTGAAATGCTGCTGTGACATTCTCCGTCTATATCATTGACTGCTTTTGCTTACTGCTGTTGTCTTTTGGCCATCCCAGTAGGAGACTGCTGGGGGCGAGCCCAAGTTCTGCTGAATCCTGCTAGCTATAGAGAAGAGCAGACTGTTCATTCTGGGGTATCCCTGCCAACCAATCTTTAATCCCCCAGAAGACAGAAAGATGCCATGGGGGCCTCCAAATGCTTTTGCCCAGTACCTCACTTGGCTTTAGCTTGGAATATTTATTTTAGTGTCTGATATTAAATTTTCCAAATTTCTTTTTATTTTTAAATAGAGTAGAACATCATGCTTACCTGTAATTTTATTTCCTTTCGTCCCTCTGTCCCCAAGCAGTTTTCCTAGGGACAGGGCATTCTATCGCCCTATAGACACAAGCTCCCTTTTTGTGATGCATTACATAGGCAGAAAGAGGATACAGGCTACTCTTTACTTTAGAGAGCTATCGTTTTTTGGATAGGATAGGGGAGGAGTTTCTCTTAAAGAACCCCAGCTCCTTTTCATCTGCTTGTCCGAAGCACAGCAAGGAGTCTAAATAGCCCTGAGCAGATGAGGATGACTTTAGAAGTGGCACCCAAATGTTCCCACTGGAGTTGACCCTGAGGTCTAGTCTCCCCTGGAAGAGGCAACTAGTTGTCTTGTGATTCCTCAGCGTGTCTTTCCTATCTGTCAAAAGCATTTTAAAGTATTTTTAAGCTTTATTTCTCTTTCTAGAAAAACTGAGTTTCAACTTTCTGTTGAACTTTCAGTGGTAGATTTACTTGCGATTGTTCATGTCAGTTTGTGGGACGAATCCCGACTTTAAACCTAAGGTTTCTACTGAGCATGAAAGCCAATGTGGGTCAGTGGAGGCTTGGTCCTGGGTCCCAGCTCCGGAGCTTGTTTGTTTACACTGACATCTGCCTTGCAAGGCAGCAGCTAAGGAGTTCCCAGCTGCAGTTGATCATCACTGCTAATAACTCCACTTGCTTGGCACTTGGCACTTAGTGATTTTTAAAAGAATTCTATAGTATTTTGGATTTTTAAAAGAATTCTATAGTATTTTGGACATCAGTTTAAATTTCTTCACTGTTAAATAACTTCATAAAATGCACAGGAAAAATTATTCTAATATTACCACATCTCTGTGTTAACTTTAGCAAAAGAAAGCCTGCTGTAATGATATTATGGAGTTAGGAGTTCAGTGTGAACTTTTATTCTCTTTTAAAAAAAAACTTAATAAAAACTAAAGAGTCAATGTAGAGATATTTTAAAACTGGATATTAGAAGCATAGATTTATAAACAGGAAGAAGTGTAGAAAATGGACAGAATTGATACGAGAGAGAGAGAGAGAGAGAGAGAGAGAGAGAGAGAGAGAGAGAGAGGAGAAAGAGAGAGAGAAGAGGTAAGACTAAGTGAGGAAATTTGGAGTGTGCACCTAAAAAACAAAAATTATGAGAAGTAGTTGAGAGACAGACAGAACTGGGGAACTGTTCAGGCTGAGTAAGAGGTCCGGTTTTTAAAAAGCCATGATTGCAGGTAAGCTCCCACTGAAAGATCTCTGTGCTGGGAGCGGTGCTCTGTGCAGTTGCAGAAATCTGCTCTAACAGTAATGGCTTGCTTCTCATCTCATCCTTCTAACCTTCTGAACGCTGTCTGCTGCTCCGTAGTTCACAAAGCTTCTGCTGAGACTGACTGGCATGGTAAGCTACTATCACTCCTGCAGGGATTAGGACCGAATGAGAAAAACTGGGGTCTGAATCGTTAGCATATGGGATTTGGTTTGTGGTAAGCACAGCTGTAACTATTAATCACCAGGGGAAGAATGTCCAATTAATGGAACATTCTGTATTTGTATGCACATGCTAAAAGCTTGAATAATGCTTGGCAGGTCTTTCCCGGCCTTTGAAGCACACAAAACCTTAAATATGCATGCACTTAGGGAGTTATCAATGTCCAGAAAATAGTGAGTATCGTCCACTATATATGGTAGTCTTCTCCAAAATAAGACTTTTATTAGGTGAAGAGTGTGTCCCCAAATATAATGCAGTTCGATTACTCATTTGGCAGTTTTGCACTTACCCCTCTCATTTTCTGATATTTTTATCATACCAAATACATTTTCTACTGCTTGGTAGGGGGATGAGATTACCCCTGCTTTGCTTTAGTGTGGCCCTTTCTGCTGCATTGAAGGTGTAAGCTGTGCATCTTTATCTGGAGAGGTTGTTGATCACCGTTTTTCAGAGTTAAGAATTATAGTTACTTATAGGCAAAATGCACTTGAGGTCTTTTTAATTCTGCGAGGCTTGATTTTTGTATTTGGTTTGTAAATGAGGCATTTGTCTCACAATCTTTCATTAACAAAATTACAGACTGAATGGTCAAAATTGGCACTCTTTCCCAGCATTGGGGAGCAATTGCTTCTGAGGCAGTCAAAGGTTTTGCCTTTAGCTTGTTTCTGTAAAACTTCCACTCTTGAAGTAATTCAAGAATTTGTAGTTTCCTTATATGTTATTGCAGTTTGAAACAACACACATGAGAAGGAGGGGAGCAGGCTTTGGGTGGCTAGATGACCTGTGATTTATAGAGGATTGAGAATGTGATGATCTGTATTATTCTCAGAAAACAGACTGTAGACTCTTAATGCAGGGTCACTAGTGCCTCAGCAAACTGAATGAGATCATAATTTTTTTAACAAGTAAGGTACCCAAGAACATGAATAGGAATCCCTGGGGAAAACAACAACAACAACAACAACAACAACAACAACAACAAAACCCCTCTGTTTTCTATGTACTGCAAAGCCTTACTTTCTCTCAGCCTTTACCTTTTAAACGCCCATGTAATTTATTTAAGGACTACTAGATAATAATGTTTACATTTTTGTGGTCAAGATCACTCTTGAATTTTTGTGTAAGTATAGTCACGGACTATCTGAGCAACACTCACAGTGAGCTCTAAACTCAGGGAGGGCAGGGCTCCAGCCAAGGCCCTTCATCATCTTCTGCTCTTTGAAAAGTACCCTGGATTACCTGGTATGAGAGCAAACCCACATCAGAATGATGGAGCGAGGAGCGGAGACTTTTTGGCCACTGAAAACTGTGGTTGGTTGTTGTCTGTTCTATTGGTTGAACTATTGGAACTTTCAGTTAGGGGGTAGGAACTTGTAGTTTTTTTAAAGAGCAAAAATGTAGTCACTTATTAAATATTGTCAGAATGACTTCTAGAGGGTGGTATAGGTTCTGGAGCAGTGCTCCTCATACTTCACTATGTACATGAGTCTCTGGCCTGTTGATTCATTTATTTTTAGGTGTGCATGTACACGAATGTGTGTATGTGTGTGTGTGATGCATGCACATGAGTTTGTGTGTATGTACCCATGGCAGTGCGTGGAGAAGCTTCAATTGCTGTCTGCCTTGAAATGGGGTCTCTGAACTGGAAACTCATCATTTTCAGTTAATGTTCAGGCTGAATGTTCAGTCCTCGGAATCTTCCTGCTGGGACAGTGAAGTGGCTCAGTGGGTAAGGGCAAATGCTGCCAGGCCTAATGACCTTAGCTCTGTCCTCAGTGTCCACCCACGTGGTCGTGGGAGAGAAACACTTTTCACAGGTTGTCCTGGGAGCTCAAAAGGCATGGCACGGCACACATTCTCCTGAACAAATAAATGTGTAAAACAGTTAAAAATAATGCACATATGTCCATCCCCTAGTGTGGGTGTGATAGTCATGTGTAGCCAACCCTGGATTTTTTTTAAAGATGTGTTTATTTCTATGTGTGTGTGTGTATATGTATGTATGCCATATTCATGCAGTGCCTGCATAGGCCAGAAGAGGGCATTTGGGTTCCCTGGAATGAGAGTTTCAAACAGTTGTGAACTGCCCTGTGGGTGCAGGGAACTGAACCCAGGTCCTCTGCAAGAGCAGCGAGTGTTGTTACCACTGAGCTACCTCTCTACCCCCATGCCTGGCTTTTGATGTGAGTGTCAGGGAACTCAGGCCCTTATGCCTGTGCTGTGAACACTTTTGCTTCCAGGACCATCTCTGCAGTCCCTCATTAAGTTTCTTGTTTGAAATCCTCAAGATTCTACCTAAGAAAGTCTGAGCAGTGCTTTTGTGACATCCTTCTGTGTGATGTGTATGTTGCTGTCTAAAGGACATACTAAGTATGAAGCTCTAGGGCAGCACTTTCAAATCAAACTTTCTGTGATAATGGACATTTCAATGATCTGTCTATAGAGAGTAGTTTGAGAGCTGTTAGTGATATGTATGGAACACTGAAGAATTAATATTTTTTTAGATTTATTTATTTGTATTTTATGAGTATAGGGATTTTGCCTGCATGTATGCCTGTGTACCACGTGCATGTGTGCTCTCCATGCAGGCCAGAGGAGGGCATCGAATCACCTGAAACTGGAGTTAGAGAAGGCTGTAAGCCACCCTGTGGGTGCTAGGAATTGATCCCAGTTTTTATAGAAAGAGCAAGTACTCTTACCTGCTGAGCCATCTCTTCTACCCCGAAATTTGCAATTTTATACAGTTAAATTTTCGTGGTCAAATGAAAATATGGCTATTATATTGAACAACACAGAGTTTGCTGAGTGGTCAGTTGTGAAATTATGTTTCATGTTAACAGCCTATATTCTAATGGTGACAAAGAAAAACAAGCCAGGGACTCTTCCTAAAATCCACTGGGCCCAGAGCCCAGGAAACAAGTGTATAGAATTCATACCTGTGCACCCCCATGGTCCTCAGCTGGGTGTGGCAGTCATGTTCCCTGTGGAAGCTTAGGTCCTGTTGCTCAGAATCACTCAAGAAAGCTACTTTTCTTTATTCAAGTTTCAGTGACCAAGTGTCTGGTACATGTGTCAAATGGTCCGTGGGTGGTTTTTCCTGGAACCATTTTCTCTTGAGTTTGCTAGCCAGAGTGGAAGAGCATATTTCATATACTGGTTCTAAAAGATCATTCTTAGGAAGGCATAGTCTCTCTGTAGCTAGCCTTGTGAAACAGGCTCATTTTCTCATGATTGAAACATATTATGTTTCTACTCCATCGTTTTATTACAGTCCTTTCCCTGTGTTGCAGAAACAGATGGCTACTTAATACAGAGTGCAAAGCAATGCTAAAATTGATCTTGTTAACATTAAAATTATCCTATTTCTTTCTCAGTATATTAAATCAGATTTTAAAAGCCAGTGGGTTTACAGATCATAGAAAAGTAACTTTACCAAATACCAGGAAAGGTAATTTTTTTGGAAGCTTTGCCAAATATACACTGTAGTAGATAAGATTCCAGATAGAAAAGACAACTTTCAATGAAATAAAAATTCCCTCCTAGTATAATTTTTCAATGAGTGGAACTCTTCTCCTTCCATTCACTTCCCTCCTACATATATTTTAGACTACATTTACATTCTTTTAAGAGGGAAAAAAGAAATGCGGTTATGCACCCGCTACTCCAATTCTGTGAGTGTGTGGTTCATATTTAGGTAAGTGTTAGAGTTCTTCTTTTTAATATTTAGCAAATCCCCTTGTCAGATTTGGGGCAGCACTAATTCAGTAAGGCTTTCTGTAGAAAGAAATGTTGATTGGGGTCTTAGAGTAGTATTAGACTGGGGGTGGGGCACCTTACATCAGGGGTGACAGCCCACGGCAGGTAGATGGGAGGCAACAGTGGCTTTGGTGGAAATACATAGAAACTAGTTAGATGTAGGGAGAGGGAGATGACAGTAGATGTGGATAGAGTGTAGCTGGATTTTCTTCAGTCCCCCCCGGGCCCACAGCCACTCAGACCCAAATAAACACACAGAGGCTTATATTAATTAAAACTGTATGGCCTAATGGCTCAGGCTTCTTGCTATCTAGTTCTTATATCTTAAATTAACCCATTTCTATAAATCTATACCTTGCCACGTGGCTCGTGGCTTACTGGTACTTTACATCCTGCTTCTCATGGCGGTGGCTGGCAGCGTCTCCTGACTCAGCCTTCCTGTTCCCAGAATTCTCATCTCTGCTTGTCCTGTCTATACTTCCTGCCTGACTACTGGCCAATCAGCATTTTATTTATTAACCAATCAGAGCAATACATTTACAGCATACAGGGCTTGGCGGGACCCGGGAGAAACATCCAGCTACAATAGAGCCTCGCTGTAAAACATCCTGGGATGGGTGGCCTCGCTGGCGTCTTTGTTCCAACCCAGTCCCTTCTGCGTGTGTTCTGCCTCAAGGCCTTCCCTCTGCATTGCCAAGCCTTTGGTTGTCCTGAGTGTTTATGCCCATACTCTCTCCCCTCGGACTCCCTGCACTTGCCACTCAGGTGTTGTGTGCCTTGTCAAACCCACATGCCATGTCTGACAGTGTTCTTTTGAATTTCCTATGTTTGTTACATAACAGATTATAGATACAAAGGTTTGCTGAGTGAGTGAATGAGTGCCGGAAACAGTGGCAATGTTTTGAAAAGGAGCAGAAAAAACAAACAAAACCTTAAAGTAAAATAAAAATGTGCTCAATTTCTTTCCTTCCTTTTAAGAAATAATCATACTAGTATAGTGATTTCCATAGGAATTACTTGCATGGGCTAAATACAAAATTCCAGATAAAAGGTCAGGATTAATATTTTGCAAAGTTTTATTTATTGTTAAAGGTAGTGGTGAGGGAGCAGCTCTTGCAGCCTGACAACAAAAGGGTCCTCCGTTTGCAGGGAAAGACCCGCTGAGTCCTGTGAAATGTCCTCTGAAGGACTGTGTATGGAGCCCATGGAAGTTGTTTGTATGTAGAAACTACTAGACGGATAGAAGAATGTTTGTTTTTGTTAACTTTACTGCCATTAAAAACAGTGACCTCACCACTTAGTGGTATCTGAAGCTTTCCCACGAATTTATCCCCGTGAAGCTGGAGACTGTCAGTGTAGTCCAGGCTCAGCTCTGGTGAGAGTGCGTGTTGACACTGTTGGCACATCTTGCTTAGCCCCTTAGCCCCCTAGATTGTTATTTGCCCTTGACTGTCTGTGCCAGTCTTTACTTACTAAAAGGTAAATGATACTTAGTCAACTAGTTCTTCCTAGAGAATAAGCTTAGGCCAGGAGAGCTGATGGAGGAGTAGAGCCTGCGAGGATTTTTTTTTTTTTATGTCTTTGAACTCTTTTGCTTGGACCGGTTGCCAGGTGGTGTCAGGCATCACAAGCACTTCCTACACTTGATGTACTTCCTGTTTCTGTCTGAACAACAGTCCAGGGAAACTACTACCCTGGCAGTGAAGGACTTAGCACACCTTTTGAGAGCCCAGTTCTCTTTTCTTTCAGTTACTTCCCTGGGCCTTATTTTCTTGCTCCTTTTATAGATGAAAAATCAAGCTGTTAGGATGAAGGGGGCTCCCAGATGATGTCAGTTGACACTTCTCTGTTCTTCGGAGTGAATTTCACTGTAGTAGATTGTGGTATGTGGATGGCTTTAGTGTCACTGTGGTAGAGTTTCTTAAAATACTTCCTGGGTTAAAAACTGTAGCTGTTTGGAGGACAGAAGAGTGGTTCACTGGTTAAAAACTCCTCTGTTCCTCCAGAGGAGCTGTTTGGATCTCAGCAGCAATGCTGGATGGCTCATAACTACAGCTGCAGCTCCCAGGGGATGGAGGAGGCACGCACACAGACATATACACACATACATAATAAAAATAGTAAGTCTCTACAAAACTGCAGCTCTTTGAACCTTAAAATGTGAGTTAACACCATGCTTCTGGTTTCGTGTATGTGAATAGCTAAAGTTCTGTTGGCATTTCCAGTGAGGGAAAGTGCTTTCTTTCTTTCAAGAGTTAAGGTTATCAAGGGAAGATTTAATTAAAGGTAGTGAATTGGAGTTAGATCTGAAAGGGTAAAAATAATATGATCATTTGAAATGAGAAGAAGTATGTCAAGTAAAAAAGATAATGAACAAAGGCAAAGGACAGTATGTAAAGTTCAGAATGGCCACGTGGTTAACTTTACTCCCAGTATATATCAGAATTAAAACCTTTTCAAGGTATGATGTCTGACACTCATTCTTCAGATTAGAAGCAATGACCTAACAGTGGAAGGGGAGCTGAGAGAGACTGTAAGGGAAAGATAGGTTGGGACTGGGAAGATGCAAACCTCTCTATTCACAGATAACAAGGTATTTTATGTAGAAGACCTCAAGAAATGTATAAAATACTATGAGATCTAAAACACAAGCTTAGCAAGGTTGTTGAGTGTATGAGTAATAAATAGCATTCCAAAGTACTTTCATGCGGTAAGAATGCACAGTAGAAATTGTTTTAGAAATCCACTCAATATTGTCAATAAGAATAAAATAAAAATAATAAGATAATTAAAAACTTGTTCACAAAACTATTGCTGAAAGAAATGAAAGGAGATGCAATAATGGAAGGACAGCCCCTGTAATAGTAATGTGGCTAAGAATGTAGTACACTATAGATTAATTGCCATTCTTGTTAAAAATTCCAGCTGTCTGGTAGGTTGATCCTAAAATTCATATAGGAAATATAAGGGACCTAGAGTTCCCAGAACATTCTGGAAAGGAGAGAACAGAGTTGGGAGACTCTCCCAGGTCCCCACTTTACCTGTTGCAGAGCAGCAGTGGTCAAGACAGAGGTATGCTGGCATGAAGATCCAGCCCACTGTGAGAGGATGGAGAGTTACAATTAAACCTTACTGTGTTGGTCAGTTGAGTGTTCACAAAGGTATCAAGGCAATTACATGAGCAGGGAGAATAGTCTTCTCAGCAAATAGGGCTGAGACAACTAGATGTCCACATCCAATAGAATGAACTTGAATTATACCATACACAGAGATTAACTTAAAAGAGCTAACCCTATAAAAGCTATTAAAATAAAATGGGAGTATATCTTTTTAACTTTGGATAAAATAGTGATTTGTTACATATAACAAAAAGATAGTCAACCAAAAAAAAAAAAAAAAAACCAGGTAAGTTAGACCTTAATCAAAATTACAAATTTTGTAACTCAAAAGGTGCTGCCAATCAAGTAAAAAGACAACTCATAAGATGTTTATAAGAATTTTTATAATTAAATAATAAAAAAGACATTAACAATTGTAAAATGGATAAAAGATCCGGACAGATAAGTCTTCAAAAAAGACATACAAATGGCCAACATGGTAAGATGTTCAGTGTCGTTAGTTAGCAGTGCAATCGAAGCCTGGTGAAATGCCACGTTACACCTTTTAGGTAGGTTATCCATGATCAAACAGAGACACCAGTGGAACCCTTGACACCCTGGCAGCAAAGCAACATAGTGCAGTTGCTCTGCAAAGCCATTCCACACTTTCTTCAAACATTAGAAATACGTTTACCCGCTGACCGCAAAATGCCACTCTTAACCGTGAGAACTTAAAATACATGTTGACACAGAAATTTATATACAAATTGGTTACGTATAATAGCCAAAATGGAAACAACCCCCAAATATTTATTAGTTAATGAATGAATAAAGGAAGTATGTTATTCTGTGTAATTAAATAAAATGTAATGGAAAAGGGTGATAAAATTCTGACTCATAATTATAACTTGAATCATCTTGAAAACAGTGTTGTTCTGGCACAAATGAGAAGAGAATGCCATTTATTGTGTGAATGACCTTATATGCAGTGTTCACAATACCTATGTCCATAGAGATAAAGAAGGCGGTGCTTGCCAAGGACAGAGGAAAGAGCACAGTGAAAATTGTTTTAGGGGTAATGAGACAGTGGTGATCATTGCGTAATTTTGTGAGTATATTTAAGACTGCTTAATGTTGTTGGTTGTTTTTTCCTCTTTTGCTCTTTTGGGGGCCTGCCACCCAGCTCCCAAATGAATACACACTTATGAATGCCCTGCCTTAGCTTGTCTTATTTCTAGGCAGCTTTTCTTAACTTAAATTATCTCACATACCTTTGCCTCTGGGGTTTTTCCTTTTCTTACTTCTGTGATCTTACTGTCACTCTTACTCCATGGATGGCTGTGTGGCTGTGTGGCTGTGTGGCTGTGTGGCTGTGTGGCTGGCCCCTAGTGTCGTCTTCTCCTTCCTTTTCTTGCCTCTCCATCTCTCTTGCTTCCCCTTCTGTTCATTCTCTCTGCCTGCTAGCTGATCCTATCCTTTCTCCTGCCTCGCTCTTGGCCGTTCAACTCTTAATGAGAGCAATCAGGTGTTTTAGACAGGAAAAGCAACATAAAAGAATGCAACATATCTTTGCATCATTAAAACAAATGTTCCACAGCATAAACAAATGTAACACATCTTAAAATAATATTCCACAACAACTTAATATTAAAAGGGAAAAAAATCAAAGTCCCACTATATTATTTTTAAAAACATAGCATTTATTTATCTATCTATCTATCTATTTATTTATTTATTTATTTTTGGTTTTTCAAGATAGGGTTCCTCTGTGTAGCCTTGGAGCCTGTCCTGGATCTCACTCTGTAGACAGGGTCTACTACGTTTTCCTGACTGGCCTGTAACTTGCTGTGAAGACCAGGCTGGCCCTGACTCACTGTGATTCTTCTTTTTCTGCCTCCTGGGTTCTGGGATTAAAGGCTGTACTGTCATGCCTAGCTAAAATTTATAATGTTTATTGAACTTGTTCTCTGACAATCTCATACATGTATAAAGTGCATTCTGATTATTGTAACCCCCACCTTCTAATCAGTCTCCAACCTCATTACTCCTTCCTCCTTATGGGTCTTTTTTCCATATTCAGGACTTACTTTGTTGGTTTGGTTGTTGTTATTTTGAGATCCACTGAGTTTAACCAGGATCACTTGTGTGACTATGGGTTTGGAACTATTTGTTAGAGCCTGGTGGGCTCCTCATTTGGTCTACAAACAAAAATAGTGACTGCCCTGTCCCAGAATTCACCAGTAGCCAATAGCTCAGCAAGCAGGGGTAGACCCAGAAGGCCCTTCCCTGATCCATGATTGACTGTTGTAGGCCCAGAGTCTTGTGTAGCCTATTGCAGACAGGCACAGCTATGGTGAGATTATTCTGTGCTCAGAAGGCAGAAGTTCATAGCCCTTTTCTCTATCTTTTGGCTCTGAAGTTCATTCTTGCCTCTCTTCTGCAATGATCCCTGAACCTTAGAGGGGGTGGTGTAAATGTCCTGCTTAGGGCTAAGCAATCAACTGTCACCTCTCAGCACCTTGGGCAGCCATGTACCTCTGCATTTACCTCTGTTCATTGCAGAAGGTTGGTTCTCTTGGTTAGGGCAGGGAGTAGCATTTTATTTTGGGTATAAACATAAACACTTAGAGGCAATCAACTACATTGTTTATTGAAAAAAATTAAAATGTCAATATATTTCCAAGGGAAAGGGACTCCAGTTGTTTAGCTGTCTCAAGCCAAGGTTTGAAAAGTTGCTTCCTTTCAGAGTTAGGAAAGTATATCTTATTAGTTCCATCAAGAGAACCTGTAAGTACTTCAGTGGTGTGCCTGAGATCATTGTATACTATTTGTTTCAAATTTAATGATGAAAATATTCCAAATTGTTTAAAGTGGAGTACAAAACAACCTATATGCTCAGATATACTATTACTATTTACCAAATTTTAGTAGGTGGGGAATACCATATCTGTGTTAACACATGCTTTCAAGTTCCCCCGTTTTGTTGATGCCTCCAGCCATGTCTTTCATGCTCCGTGTGTGTGGTATATTCAGACATTTATCAACTATCTTACTAACTGCTTTGCTAAAGAGGAAGCTTGTGTCTCTGCAGTGGCTCGTAAGCAACGGAAGTTCTCTTTCATAAACTAGAAGTTAGTATACCATAGATGAGGATTTTCCTGATTCAGTAACAAAAACCGAGTTCAGAGGGAGGTCGGAGACTGACCTGACTAAGTTATTTCCCATAAAAACTTTCATTTAAAGAATTCCCCTGTTTTCAGGTCTCTGATTGGTATTGGGTCTCATTTTAATAGGGAAATATAAATTTCATTGATTATAATAAATATCCTAATTAAATATTGTTTCCTTTGCTTTATATACTGGAATTCATCAATTAAATTCATGCAATTAAATTTTATGCAGTTGGTAACCTTATATGTGAACTCTCAAAATGTTGCACTCATGCAACAGAAGATAAAATGGTGGTCAGCAGGCTGAGGACAAGGGTGGAGATTATGAAGACGTCCATCCGTAGATAGACAATTTCAGTTAGAAATAAATCCAAGAAATATGTTTTACAATATAGTGACTACAGTTAATCATGACTACTTGAAATTACTGAAAGAGTAGATTCTAAGTATTTTTAACATTAAAAAAAATATATATATATACCAATTATGTGAGGTAATTAATATATACCTATTAGATTAATTTAGTCATTCCACAATGATATAGATATGTCAGATTACCTTGAAAAATATATGTAACTTTTATTTATTAATTAAGAAAATAAATAAAATGCGAAATAATTACACACAGTTGAAATCCTAGAAACCCTTCTCAGCATTTGTTTCCTCTTACATGTGGACCTCACTGTCACTCCTCAGGGAAGCTTTAAAAATGTCTCCCTCCCTAGGCTGTGACAGGGAAGAGCAGACGTCTAGCTGGAAAATACTTACTGACTTTGAATAAATCTTACCTTTTCTGAGGTCCAGTCTCAGATTTCATGGCGTATTTGTAAGGCTGCTTGGGGTTATGTCCCACATCAATATTTATTATTTCACCAGTGGCATTTGGATAATGGTACTTCCCATAATTTTCATATTTGTACATAAGAAGGGACTGAGTCACTACAGTCTCAGTCTCATTTCTGGGACTTCCTGAGAAGTAGGGTTAATATGGTGTGAGTCATTATCCTGCCTCCTCCTATGTAGAACTTCTGTGGTGATGAATATGTATGCTCAATAGAAGGAGCCCCTGCAAGGTTAGTAAAAGTATGTGTTGCAGGGTTGGGTGGAAAGAAATAGTAGACAGTTATTGAGAACCTACCGTGTATGAGATTCATGAATACATAGGAGACCCTGACGTCATGTCTCCATTCTGTTCCGTTCCTAGGCGATCATGGAGGAAGCACTTTACTCCCACCGACAGTCACAAATGAATTTCCAGAATATGGGACCATGGAAGAAGGAGGAGGAGAAGGCCTGAGAGCCTCTCTAGACTTTGATACCAAGTCTCTGCCATGCCACCCGCCAGAGCAGCAGGGTGTCCATCTTCTTGCTGGACAAGACTCTACGCTCAACAGTGTTACAGAAGGACCAAATAATGCCCCTCAGTGTCACCCTCAGGAACAAAGTTTACAACCCATTGACTCTTTAATTTCTGCTCTGAAAGCTACAGAAGCCAGAATAGCTTCAGGAACATTTCAGGCTACAAAGGTACTGGACAAAGATGCTAAGTTTTCAGGTCAGCAGGTGGATAAAGAGCTGAGTACTGCCAGTCATAAGCCACAGAGAGCCCACAGAACATTCCCTGCTGGCCCAGGCAAATCACCAGGTTTACCTCTTTCAGTGGAAGTACCAACGGAGGGAAATTTTTCTTTGAGCATCCAGGAGGATCTGACTGCACTCTTACCTGAAGAAGCTCAGGCAGAACTGTCCCAGATAACTAATTACAGGAAACAAGGGCCTCTCTGTGTGCAGGAGCCAGTATGTCCCATGTCCTCCCTGCGGAGCTCAACAGGGAGCCAGAACCCTGTAGACAGAGTTGGTGTTTTGAAAGATCAGAGGTCTGACCTTGGAAGAGCGCACCCTAGAGGATGTGATTCGGGTGGCTTCCTGGGCCGCCAAGGCCGGATCAAACATGTAGAGTTTCAAGGAGTAGAGATATTGTGGACAGGAGAGAAGGCAGAGACTCAGCATCCTGTAGGCTTTGAGAAAGCACCAGAAAGGACAGCCTCTCCTGTGAGCAAGGAGTTTGCCAAAGGGCCAAGCTATTCCAGCTCAGAGGCTGGTTTGTGCAGCAATTCTGTTAATTTAACTGGAAGTGTTTGGGATGAAACCTGGAAAGTTCCTTCAGCAAGGCCTGGCACGAGCTTGGGGACATTGTCCCCCGTGCCACTTGCTGAGAGTGGAGAGGATGAAGTCTTCCTGCAGGAAAGCAAAGAACACCTTGAGGAGAACCTTGGTACCCAGGGAGACAAAGAAAGGTGAGTTCTAGAGTTGTCATGCTATTTGCGATGCCTGGAACATGTTATAGATACTTACTGTCCTGGCTTGATGTGGGAACTCACCACACAGGTCCATAGCCTCACCTTCACAGCCAGTTTGCTTTGCAAGGTTTATTCCATTTACCTGGAATCAACCGTGATGTTCAAAAATATTAAGTGGAGAATTCTAGAAATAAATAATTCATGTTTTACATAACTTTTATTACAGTGTATTATAGTTGTTCCATTTGTTATGATTATTAAATCTCTTGCTATGGCTAATATGCAATAACTTTATTATAGGTATGCATGTATAGGAATGAAATATTTAGGAATCGTTATAGTCTTTGGTTTCAAACCAATGGCAATTTATCCCTATTCATAAATGGGAGGGCTGCCATGCTCATTGTCCTTATTGTCACAGAGTGGAAGATACAGTAGTGTAATTAGGCTTTTCTTCGATTCCAGTTTCTAAGACAGGAAAGTCATCATGTAATAAAGCTGTCTTTTAGACAAGGATCAGGGCAGGCATGCTGAAGAGACTGAACACTCCCCTTGCCAATGTGTTTTTGACATGCATGTCCTGTGGAGTCACTGCAGCCCATCTGTGGCCTCCCTCCGAGTGCAGACAGTGGTTGCAGTGCAGCATGCATCCAGCCTGTAGTGCAGCCTGCTTTCCTGTCTGAATGTAGAGGTTTGAGCCATGCAGTTCTCTGGGGCGTGAAAGGACATTGCAGAAGGTCAGAGGTGGACTAGACTCCAATTCTCTTCTTCCATGATATTCACAAATGAATCCCTTCTTCTCACAAATAGCATGTGTTTTGATATTTGGCCTGGGTTAAGTAAACTTGACATTTCCTGATATTTTCTAGCCTTCCTCAATATTTCTTACATCTCTTCTGCCTTAGAGCCTGGTTAGATAGAAGACACAACTGTCTTTCTTCAGTCCTTCTGTTCATGTCTGATCATTGCTTTTGACAAGTCATCTGTTGTGTTCTGTACTGCTATACTTTGAATGTTAGCCTTCTTTCCATCTGTCATTCCTCACTGCACATGGTATAGTTATATAAGTGGTTCTCAACCTGTGGGTCATGACCCCTTTGGGTTGAATGACCCTTTCACAGGGATCACCTAGGACTGTTGGAAAACACAGACATTCACACTATGATTCATAACAGTAGCAAAATTACAGTCATGAAATAGCTATGAAAATAATTTTATGGTTGGGGTTTACCACAAGAGGAACTGTATTAAAAGATCACAGCATTAGGAAGGTTGAGAACTACTAGTTTATATGCTAAAAAATATGTCAAGCCTGAAGGAGTGTGTGTGAGGTGTGTGTGTGTGTGTGTGTGTGTGTGTGTGTGTGTGTGTGTGTGGTGTGTTTGTGTGTGTGTATGTGTGTATGTGTGTGTGTATGGTGTGTGTGTGTATGTGTGTATGTGTGTGTGTGTGTGTGTGTGTGTGTGTGTGTGTGTGTGTGTGGTGTGTTTGTGTACATGTGTGTCTTTTCCTCTGCAGTTGACACATTTAAGATGGTGTTCTTTTGGAGTGACTATCAGGATCACAAAATCCCTACCTTCTATTAAAAGTAGCCTTGATGTATGGCTCTTGTCTTTGCATCACTCTGAAATGTGCACTTTTACTGCTGTTCAGATTAGTAATTGATTGCTCCCCACCTCTTCCCTCCCTTCCCCTCCCCTCCCCTCTCCTCCCCTTCCCTCCCTTTCCCGTCTCTCCTCTTCCCTCCCCTCCCCTCCCCTCCCCATTCCCTTCTCTTCCCTCCTCTCCCCTCCCCTCTCCTCCTCTTCCCTTTCCTCCCTTCTCTTCTCTCCCCTTCTCTCCTCTCCCCTCCTCTTCTCTTCCCTCCCCTTCCTTTTTAGTCTAGAAGTGTTTTCAAGCTGCTTGTTGTGTCCCTGACCCTGTTAGATGTTGGACATAAAAGAATAGGGAAAGTACATGAGAACCCTGGTCTGTGGACTTTAGTACTAAATATACAAATTGACCACATAAACACTATCTGGCTACTGTGAAGGGAAAGCACAGAGATCTCCTGGAGAGATAAGCTTGAATGGAAAGAAAGAGGCTAAGTCAGGTGGCAGCTTGGGTAAGATCTTTCTGTAAACAAGTTAATTAAGTGAGACTTGAGAACTGAGGCAGTTGGCCAGAGAGAAAATGGGGGATGAGGTCTGTACAGGATCTTTGTTTTATTTTAAGACAATGAAAAAGCTTTGAGAGGGGGAAGTCCAGAAAATTATTTGGTACACAATGGAATGACAATACGTTAATACCAACAAAGACAGCCATACCATTGAGTGTGGAGTCTGCTAATACTTAGGGATCATTTTTGAGACATTTAATCCTCCTTCTTATTTCTGCTTCATTTCCTGTTTGAAGGAGTCAGAGGTGCAGAGAGGTCAAGTAAGGCACCTGAACTTACATAGCAAGCAAATAGGCAGCACAGCTGTGAAGTACTTCTGTGTTTCTAACTCACTTTCCTAAGTTGTCTGAATGTTCATCTTCCTCTTTGAGGACCACGCTGGATGTTAATTCTTCACCTCTCTATGCTAACATTGATGCCCCACTCCTTCATATTCATGTCCAAGTTGTATCTAGCTTTTTATGATTTTGGCTGTCTTTGCAAATGCCATGTTTATCAGCTTTTTAAAAAATTCTTTTTTATGATAATTTTCTCCTTCTCTTCCCCTTCTCCAAACCCTCCTATTATACTCTCCTTGCTGTCTTTGAAATTTGGTCTCCTTTTTAAAAATTAATTGTTGTTACATGCATATACACATATATATGTTAAATACATGTATAGAATATACATATATATTCCTAAATGCATAGATACAACCTGCTCAGTTTATATAGTGTTACTTGTATGGATGTCTTCAGGGTGGACCGTATGTATTGGATAACTCATTGGTAGGAATATCAAGTTACACCTATAAAATCTCATGAGCTGAACATGACAACAACAGACGTGTTAATGTGGACGGGAACAGGGGTGGAAAAGCCCAGGAGACCTTAACTCTACCCAAAGGACTAAAGGCAACTAAGGAATACTGTGATCCAGAGAAATAGTCCTCTCCAGGGAAGAGCACAATTGTTGGTAGCCTTTTAGAAGTTTACTTCCCTGCTGTGAGCCTGAAGTCTCTGCAGTTTTACTTTCTGTCAGCAGAGGGCAGCATCTGGACTCTGACAGCTTCCTCCTCCAGAGCACCTGGTTTCTAAGTATTAATAGCCAGTGAGAGTTCTGTGCATTTTTTACTGCTTGTTTACTGTATCAAATTTACATAATATTTATGTGCTTCTCTTATAGTTAATGATTATAGTTAAATGATCTGGTTGAAAAGAAAATTTAATATTTTTCCAAATATGCACTATTAGAAGATGTAGGAGACTAGTTTGAAACTTTATTAAATTGCTTACAGATTAGTGACGTGTATTAAGAATATTTTAACCTTGTGTTGGAGATGTAGCATTTGTTTTTGTGAGGACCTGGGTTCAATTCCCAGCACTCATAGAGGTTCACAACCATCCATAATTCCAATTTCAGAGGATCTGATATCTCCTTCTAACTTCTGTGGGCTCCAGAAATGCATGAGGCACATACATACATTCAGGCAAAACACTCACAAAATAATATAGAGAGAATATTTTAACCTAAGTAAGTTTCATATCTTTCTTCCCAAAGATGTTACTAAGCCGTAAGTTTGGTAGATATAACAGTTAGTTATACAACACAATCTTTTCTCTATGGTTGGTTGAAAGCACGAAAGTGAAAAGAAAAAAGTTAATATTGAAAATTTTCACTTTTACTAATTTTCCAGGTTTCTCGAACAAGAGGAGCACCTTAGGGGAGGAGATGATGATATTCTTGGGCCCGGATATACGGAGGACTCCACTGATGTATACAGCAGCCAATTTGAAACCATTTTGGACAACACTTCCTTATACTACAGTGCAGAGTCATTAGAGACACTGTACTCGGAACCTGATAGCTATTTTAGCTTTGAAATGCCGCTTACGCCAATGATACAGCAGCGCATTAAAGAAGGTGGTCAGTTCTTGGAGAGGACCTCTGTGGGAGGACATCAGGATGTCCTGAGTGTGTCAGCAGATGGTGGGATGGTGATGGGCTACTCTACAGAGATCAGCAACGGACTGCATGATTCTGCCAATTCTATCTACAGGAAAGGCCCTCAAGAGATTGCCTACTGGGGAAGGTAGCAGTGCCATTCTCATTCATTTCATGGTTGTGGGGTTTTTTGGTTTTTTTTGTTGTTGGTTTTTTTTTGTTTGTTTGTTTTGTTTTACTTTTTTGGGTGGTAATCTGTCTTTGGGAAATCTATGTGGAGGGGTATATTTTAAATGAATCTGGCAAGTTCCTGTGGATATGAGCAAATGATTATGTAGATGGAAATTTGGGATTCAAGAGAATGCCAGTTATACCCTAGTGATTTGTCAAATTGGCAAGCTGTGGACCTTTCCTGGGTTACTCTATGTGAATGGAGACTGAGCCAATAGTTGTAGTGAGCAGACGTTTGCTCTGATGTGCAGCATTGTAGACAGCGGCTGGGGTCATAGAAAGAGCCTTTAGTCTCACGTTGGCAAGGTATTTACTCTCTCTGTTTTACATGGACATCCATCTTGAGATAAAATGACAGCCTAGGCAGGGTACGTGCTCCATGTCTGTCATCTGGCGTTGTGTGTCTCCTTGCGGATATCCGTCATTCCACCTGGTTTTCCTGCCACCTTGGTTCCTCTGTTTGCCGTTTAGCATCTCTGCCAGCAGGAAGGGAAAGCTACACCTTGTAAGTTCTAGGAGTTTAGTTTTGAAATGTGTTTTCTATGCATGTATCTGGAGATGGGAAGGTTAAATGAGGACAAGTACTTGAGAGGTGTATGAAAAATGTCAATGCTTTTCTCTTTAAAATTCTGTTCACATTGCAGCTCTCCAGTAAATCTCTCTTTTCCAACAGTCTGCCATGTGCTCGAAGCAGAGTTTTCAGGACCTTTGGAGGGACAGATTCAGAACCAGCACATTTCAATACTGTAGTTGTGTTTCCCTGTGAAATGCGTAGTGATTGCCTTGGGTCATGGTGAGATAATGAAAAGTACACAAGTCTCAAAAGTACAAGGTTTTACCTGACCTATTGATTCATTCTGAAACCTGGTTTGATTTTGTTTTCAAAATAGGGATAGTGATAGCTTGTGCACTGTATAGCTATGAGAATTAAAGGGTTATTATAGCTGAAAGCATCTAGCAAAGGCTCTGACTGCCACATTTAGACTCTATGTTTCATGAAGAGGGGTGCCTCTAAAGAGGGGTACCCCTAAGAGAAGGATGTCTCCAGGGATGTGTCACTGGGAGAAGAGTGCCCCCAAAGAAAGGAGATTTTTGAGAGCAAGTATTCCTAGAAGAGAGGTGTTCCTGTGAGCAGAATGTTCCTGGAGTGTCTCTGGCTGGATTGTTCTGGAGAAATGTGTCGGTCTCTCAATAGTGAGTGCCACTTTAGTCTCTTGTGACTGTAAATTTTGATAAAATGCTGTAGATCATGTATGTAAAAGAATTCGATGTATCTCCCACCCAACTTTCTGGGGCATATAGAAGGTTTTTATGTTGCAGACAAAATTAGGTCAAGAGCTAATTTTTGGTTTGCAAAGGCTGTGACCTCTACCACAGAAGCCCTAGGAAAGATGTCAGGGAAGATAACAGATCAGAGCTAGTGGGCAGCCCAGAAAAGAGGGATGGAAGGCTTCTTCACTTGTAGCTTCTGTACCTCGACATGGAAGAAATAATAAGCACTTGGCAGCATAGGTGCTGTCTTAACTAGGGTTACTATTGTTGGGATGAAACATCGTGACTAAGCGCAACTTGGAGAGGAAAGGGTTTATTTCACTCACAGTTCCATGTGATAGTTCATCATCAGAAGCGACGGTAGGGACTTGAGTAGGCAGGAACCTAGAGGCAAGAGCTCATGTAGAGACCATGGAGGGGTGCTGCTTACTGGCTTACTCATCATGGTTTGCTCAGCCTGTTTCCTTAGAGAACCCAGGATCACCAACCCAGGGATGGCACCACCCACAATGGGCTGGACCCTTCCCCATCAATCAGTAATTAAGAAAAGACCCTATTGGCAGATCTTATGGAGGCATTTTCTCAGCTGAGGTTCCCTCCTTTCAGAGAACTCTAGCTTGTGTCAAGTGGACACAAAAGTAGCAAGCACAGGTCCCAATCCTCAGTATGGACAGAGTTAAGGACTTAGAGTCTGAGTCACTCCTAGTGTTTTACCATGTCAGATTAGATAATGATGTCTGTTGATTGAGGTAAAATGTCAGCTGTGTCACCTGCCTGTTGCAAAAAGACCAAATCCCAGTGCAGAAAGAAGTATCGTAGAGGAGCTTCCTCCTGCAGGACTTCTGAGAAGGTCATCCATCCCTTCCGTGTGCACTGCCAGTGGCTGGGACAGAGCAGCTTGCTGGGCACTTCTTTCTAGTGTTCTTTGAGTTGGCTCAGGGAATAGGTAGTTAGAGGTAGACAGAGTTTTACAGCTTGAAAGGGACCTTATAAAACATTATTTATAACAAGAGCAATAACAACAAATCAGTGTCCTGGTTTGGCTGGGGGAATCACCCAAAGCCATGTGACTTGGTAGTGACAGATCCTGTACCTGACTTCAGGCTGCTTAACTGCTAGATGAGTGTTTTCACTGTCCTGTCCTTCCAGGTCTTTTATATAATTATTATTTTTACATAACAATTATTTCTTTCTTGTTCTCTTTCCTTTCTATACAGACAAATGTCTGAATTGGTCTATTTTCAAGAACTTAGTTCCAAATGCTCAA
>CABHPP010117489.1:12129-34493 GCA_902168425.1 Peromyscus attwateri | reverse complement strand
ACACACACACACACACACACACACACACACACACACACACACACACACAGAACCATTTCTGCACTAGCTAGAGACATACCAGGCACAACTGCTCCAAAACTCGACTTAGTTTTAGATTATTCATATATGCAGAAGATATTTGGTGAATGCCCAGAAATGATTCTTCCATGAGAAAATTTGCTACCTCAGTGTGCATAATGAATATTCACAGCACTCACATCCAATATCATCTTGCTTTTTTCCCTTCTTCATTGTTATCCAAATTCAAATGCTGCTTTGGAGTCATTCACTGTGGAAAACTGTGTACATGGAAAAGACATGTGTGTTTTCCTAAGGTCTCAGTAGTCAGTTGAAATAAGGGGATAGTATGGAACTGGGAAGGGCACATATGTCACTGGAAGGTTGAATGCCACCTAAACTAGAGGTTTACAACTATGTAATATAGATTTTATGAAGCTGGACATAATGGTAAACACTTGAAATCCCAGCACTCTGGAGGCTGAGGCAGGAAGAATCAATAGTTCAAAGCTAGCCTGGGATACATGGCAAGATCCTGGCTCAAAAATACCAAAAGGGGAAAAAAAAAAGATGTTATGAGCTTTTAGTGCCTAAGAAGCCCATGGTAACGAGTGACAATCCAACTGTGTTTTCTGCACGTTGTGTTTAGTTTTATGCTCTGTTACTAGGTAGCTGGAGCAATAAAACCAACATGAAAGTAGCTGGGCAAGTTTATCTAGGTGTTACAAGATTGTGCTTTGAGTTTCCCGAGGCAACAGTCCACCATTCAAGATAAGGAAGAGGACCATAATGCATTTGGTCTGCTGTGGCGGAGACCCAATATGCAGGTTGGTACTTCAGATTACTCGTTTGCTCAACAACTATGCTTTCCTAGTTCTGGGTGCACAGTGAAGAGCCAAGCTGGGCAAGTCTGGAGTGAAAGAGTCGACTCCATCCAAGTGCTTTAAAGGAAGTTGAGCAGACAGTTAGATAGAGCTGGGGAGCACAGTGCTTGACCTGCTGGTGAGAAGGCTCGATCAGAAGTTGCATGTTACACAGTTGGGACTATAACTAAAGCCCAAGACAGATGCCTCCTAAGGATACATGTCTATTTGGCTCACTGTTGTAGAGGACCTGGTCCATGATTGGTCAGCCCATTCCTTTGGGGCTTCTGATGAGGTAGGAAATCACAGGAACATGTCTGTGGTGCAAAACCACTCATTTCACCAGGAACCAGGATGCCAAACGGGTGAAGAAGGTTCAGGAGTCTATCCATTTCCTTTGAGAACATGACTCCAGTTACCTAGAGACCTCCCACTAAGCCTTCCCACATAAAGTGCCCATCACTTCCCAGTAGTGCCAAGCTAGGGACCACACCTGTAGCCCACAAGCCCTTTGGAGCACTGTGTTAGTCAGCTCTCCATCACTGTGACAAAATGCCTAAGGACAGACAGGAGGAGGGGTTTGTTTTGGCCCACTGTGATTGGCCTGTTGTTTTTTTACTCGTGACAAGGCAACATATCACGGTGGAAGCCACAACAGGGGAAGCTGCTCACATCGTGGTCGCCAGGAAGCGGAGAGGGAGAGTCCCCCAAATCAGCTTTAAGGACATGCTCCCAGTGACCTCACTTCCTCCAGCCAGGTCCTAATTCTTAAAGGTCCTACTGTCTCCCAGTGGCATTGGACGACTGCTGGGAGATGTACAGACCCAGTATTGGAGGGATTAAGCATCTGATACATGGAGTTTGGCACAACACTTATCCAAATGATAACAGGGACCTTCTAGAGCTAACCCACAGCAGAGAGTAACCTCTGGGGCAAGGCTGAGTCATAGAAAATGAGTGATCTTGAGGAGAGCTGAAGGAAGAACCATCTAGGTAGAAAAAAAGGTAAGTGTGAAGAATCATGATTGAGGAAAACACAGCGCTATGTGTGTGGAGGGTGGGTTATAAGTGAGACGATGCTGAGGAGGCAGAGGCTAAGTTGTGTGGGTCTTTGGGATGTTGAAGGTCTTTGCCATGTTCAGCGTGTGACATCAGGGTATGAGAGGGTCTGAAGCCGAGGAGTCACATGCTCTAGTTAATAGCTAGTTATTTTTCTGGCTGCTATGAAGAGAACTGTATTAGAAAGTTCTGGAGACAGGCAGAGCTGCAGTGATACAGAGAGAGGTCGGGAGCGGAGGAACTGGTGAAGAGCAGGCGGATTCAGAACTGAATGTTGGCCGAGATGGTACCTGGAGAGTGTCGTGGGGTAGCGAGCTGTGCTGTCACTGGGATTTGCTTCACTTATCCAACTCCATGTTTCGCTTCTGTTACCCTCTCTGTTTCCTCCATACAAAGTAACCAGAGTAGCACATGGCTGTGCGTGAAGCTCTCCATGAAGCCACAAGCAAGCTCATCTCCGCATCTATTCGCAGGCCCAGTACCCTTCCTTTCAGCTCTCAGCTCCCTCTGGCCCATCACTTAAGATGCGGTTGCATGTGCGCATGTGTGTAGGCGTACGTAGTTGAGTAGCTAAGTACATGTTCATGTGCACAGCATGCATATAGCAGTCCGAAGAGGAGTTCTGGTGTCAGTCCTCGGGTGCCTTCCACCTTTTGTTTGATATTGGCTCTCTCATTGGCCTAGAACTGTGCCAGGCAGGCTATGTTAGCCAGCCTGTGAGCTTCCAGGGCTCCTCCCATCGCCTGTCTATGGGGTCACAGGGGCACACCACTGCACCCAGCTTTTTTACATGGGTTCTTGGGATCCAAACTCAGATGGTCACGTTTGTGAGGTCGATGCTTTACTTACTGAACCATCTCTGCAGCCCCAGGATGTCTTCATCTTGAGGCCCATTTAGTTGTCCATGTTCCCGCTCCAGATGACCACATCCTCAGGGGCACATATAAACCAAACCACTTTTCCTCCTACTGTGGAAATTAGCTTGAAGAAATAGAAGTAAAGCAAACAAACAGAAACACAATTTCCATTCCACAAATAAGTTGAGAAACAGAATTCTGGGCAGGTAGCTAAATATATAAATAAGAGAGGGGAGAAGGGAAAGGTTCAAATAAGAAAAGAGAGGTAGAAAATGAGAGTAAAGAAAAAAGGTGGAAAGAAAACTCACCAGGAAGATCAGAGCTAACAGTTCATTAACGGTTCCTTAGAAAGTGTTTTGGTCCAGCAATGGTCTCTCATGGGCATGCTCTCTCAGTTTAGACATTTTGGGAGTTTGCAGTAAAGGCTGTGCTTTGAAGGTGTGTGTGCTCACTGCCTGTCTTTTGTAGAACTCTGCCCTCTGGGCATGGCAAGACCATTGCCACTTATCCACAGGTTCCCTAGTAGAAATGGGAAGAGGACCCATGAGCCACACACGACTTCTTTTCCCTAATGATGTAACAGTTAACAGTCACTGGGGTTGGGGAGGACTTCCTCAGTGGTGTAGCTGCCCATAAAAATTGCACATGATCCTATAAGCAATCCCATGCTCATAGTTCTGTAAGTAAACAATCCCAGTTAAGCCCATTGTTTCCCTAGGCTAGCCATGAATAAAGACTGGTCTTTGGTCTACCATTGGTACCCCATCTGGGGCATTCATTCATCGCTACCCAGGCAGTCAGACAATCCTGTCTTCCCCTATCTTGCTATAAACTTGCAAACTCAACAGAGATTGTGTTTATTCTGGAACAGAAGTAACTACCAGAGATACTGTAGTGATAAGAAATATTTCTAATACCCCAAATCAACTAAGTGACTTTTGTACACTTCTAAGTGAATTATCAACTATGTCCCAAGATTATGCATTCCCTCTTGTGTATGGAAGAAGCATCTTGGACCTTCAGTAAGGTATGCGTTCTTTGGGACATAGAGATCACTCCAAAATCATCCTTCTACTCACACCAAAGAGCATGGTTACCTTGTTGACCTTGAATTAATGGTTTGACTTGAATTGTCATCCAGTTCTCTCTTGAAGTGTGTTCAATGCTAATGTATGAGTTCTGGAGAAGAAAGTGGGGTAGTAGGTGTGTGTAAATGCAATTTCAAATTTGAAACGTGTGCTTTTATTATTCTCAGGATCAGAATGAATCAGTCTTACTGTAGGGATATTCAAACTGGAGAATGTTAAATGGTGCAGTAATTGCCCTGTGATATACAATCTCAGTTTGCAAAGACATGTCCGAAAGGCCCCTTCATATTAAAGGAAAATGAAATTCTAGTAGCCTAGTTTAAATGATTATGTTGATTTAAAAAAGGGTCAAATGACACTTCTCCTGGAATATTCTAACTTACAATTTTCTGGCTCCAATCATAAGGCCCATTTGTGTCTCAAAATAGGTCAATAAGAGGGGGACCCCACGATGCAGTAGGTTAGTCTGAGCCTCCCACTCCTATTCTGATCCGTTCCGGGGTTTATCTATCCAGCTTTTGCACAGTTGACTCGAAGTCACCCAGCCAGAACTGGACTCACAATCTCTATTTCCAGACATATTGCACATACTTCCAGGGTTCCCCTCTCTAATCCTTTTCCAATTCTCGGTAACAGCACCACAATTCACTGGTCGCAGCAAGGCATTTTCCTTCCCTTTCCTGTATGCTCTGGCCAGTTAACAACAACTTCTTGAATGGGCCTCAGTCGGTATTTGTGCCTCTTTCCCATCCTTCTAGAATTCTGCCTCTTGCCTGGACTATTAGATTAACCTCAGAGGCAGCACTGATGGATCTACCAAGAACAAATTTAAACACCGAGTGCATTTCCAGGGGTCTCTTCTGTTAGCTTAATTCCAGTGAAGGCTGTTGGGAAACATAAGGTGGAGATATAAGGCATGTAGGGCTTCTTGGTCACATCCCTCTCTTCTACCTCAGGGTCATAGGCAAACACATAGACTTTCTTTCCAAAGCACCCAGAATTCAGCTACTTCATCTAGGCTTCAGTGATTTCATTTGGTCCAGTCACTGTCACCTCTCCCTGGGTTATTGCCATAGGTCTAATTCTGTCCCTTTGCTTACATCTTGACCCCCCAACTCTGTTTTCTATACAGCACCTCTTCATTGCTAGTTATGTTGACCCCTGTGACCCCCCATCTTATCTGGTCAGAAGCTCTTTCATGGAGTGTCCTAGAAGATGCTCCCTGGCCTTGCTCCTATATTGCTCTCATCTCCTCATCTCCTGATCCTCCCCAGGACTCACCCTTCATTAGCCCACTGGCCTTTTTGTGATTCCCAGATATCCCAAGCTCCAGCCTCACCCCGTTTTCATGAGCACTGCCTGGAACATTCTTGCCTACCTACCAGGGCCTTTATTGCCTCTCTCTTTTGTTGGTGTCCTGCTCCAATGTCCCCCTACTAAAAAGTACCTGGTACCTTCTATAGAATTGGAATCCATAGAATCCTTGCAAGCACATCCTTCCTGCCCCACTTCATTTTTATGGCTATCTTTTATCAACACGTACCACATTGCCTATTGTCTGTCCTCCCCGCCGCTACCAGAGCAGAGGTCTTGGGTTGTTTGTTGCTGTGATTCCAGTACCTAAGTGCAGCGCCGATCATGGAGGAGAGAAGGTTAAATGTTTGTTCATTGAGTTGATGTTGCTTTGTCAGTTACTACCTGTTTGGTATGTTCTGGTGACCAATTCTTTTTACATCAGGTTCTAAAACAGACGCTAGCTGCCCAAAGTACTGTGAGTGGCTGAGTAGTGATGATGATCATGGTGGTGGTGATGATGGTAATAATAATGATGGTAAAGGTGGTGGAATTGGTGATGGCGATGGTGGTGGTGGTGGTGATGATGGTAATGTAAGTAGATAGGTATAGATGTGAAAAAGAAGATGGAGAGCCCCCCTCCCATCTCCTTTCTCTGTTCTTGCTCTCCCCTCCCAAGGCTCCTGGAGAAGTGTCCCGAGGAACACCCGACTCTTCCCAGGAGAGCCTGCTCTCTAGCACCATCTTATCGAGACGATGTTCTGTCTCACTGCGCCCCAGATCTGCCCTCTGCTCTATTCAGGCTCTGCCTTCTAGGTCCTTATCAAAATAATCAGTGTGGCATAGGTGCGATAGCTAAACATTTCAACTCTGGAGCTAGACCTGGGTTCAACACCAGCTTCATCACTTAGAGCTTTACTAACCTCGGACAAAGTGTTCAGCCCATCAGCTTAGACCATCATCTTACACATAATAAATGAATAACGGCTTCCTGGTGTTATAATGAAGATTGGATCCAGCTTTAACATGTTTGCAGAGCCCAGTCCTAACTTATAGAAGAAAGTTAGGTAAATGTTAGCCATTTTTTTCCACCAAATTTCTTTAAAGCAAATTTCATAAAATGAAAATAATCCTCTTGTTTTTCAAAAACAGATGATTTTGGTTTTATTGCTTCATGGGTATTAGCTCCTTACCCTAATATTGACTGTTAACTTATCCATGACTTGTATTTGACTATTATACAAAATAAATATTATATGGATATGTGAAGATTATGCTGATCTACCCACCTCTCGAATCCCTTCTGTGATCTAATTGACATGCCATAAATTGCTATTTGTTTATTATCTTTCTAAGTTCCTTGGAAGGAGGAATGAGCCCTCTAATTAAGGAAATTTCCAAACAGAGGTAAGTAAGGTACATACTGTAATGAACCCCCACATTCCCATCTTGAAGATTCAGCAGTTATAAATATAGTGCCAACCCTAGTTCATCAGTTTTCCCTCCCCCACTTGAAATTATTAAAAGTAAATACCAAGACTGAGATGTAGTCTCATTGCCAGTGCGTGCTTAGTGAATGTAATGGTCTAGATTCTGTTCTCAGCTGCTTCCAACAGGCAGTTCCCAGTATCATGTTATTTTGCCCACAGATACGTCAATTTCTGACTGACAGACGTTACCACCACCGCACAGCTCTAATGAAAATAACACAACTCCTTAATGCCCACCTCTACCCTGCTACAGTCTATTCAAATCCTCAAAGCTTGTGTATTTAGCTCACTGCTGCACCCCAGGCATATAACAGGCAAGCCAATGCATGAATGAACGGATGAACAATTGTATTCAAAATGAATTTTAGGAGACAGCTCTATTTAAAAAATAAAGTGTAAGTGATGCTTATGGTCTTTGGCTATTGCTTTTTGGCTCTTTGACAGAGATCAAACATGACTGATGCTGAACTGATTGATAATGTAGGCTGTAAGACTCATATAGTCCCCGGGGCACAACTGCCTTGTGTTGGTAAACATCATACAGATAGCACCGTCACCCAGTGAGCAGATACTTTCAGAATGCCACCTTGGCTTGAGTATGAAGTCCTATCTATTTTCCCCTTCTTGAATGGGGAACACAGGTCCCCTGGCTCTTGCTTTTGAGTTGGACAAACTGTGTTTGGCTTTGAACTAGCTGTTTCTAGCTGTAACTAGCTGTTTCATCACCATCGAGTGGTGGATAATTAGACTACTGGATAAGACTGTTATGGACACTTACTGATAGCAGTGGAGGTGTTCTACCCTAGGACTTGGCTTAAGCAGCTGCCTAGTGGACTATTATGGGTATTCTCTTATCTCAACACGTGCTTGGCAGCATCCAAGGCAAGAGTTGTTGAGACAGAGGGAAGGCCCCCTGGTAGAAGCTGTCCCCCAGCAGTGTCATTTCATGGTCTCCTTGTTCTTGCACCCAAACGCTTTGCTTCTAGGGTGGCACTTCAGGGTTTCCCACGGTTGTGGAGGTCTGCTGTGGGATGAAGAGCAGTGCTGTGCTTTTCTGTCGGGTCAGCACACTGCTATTAAGAAACTGAGACACAAAAGTGAATTCACAAAAAAAAAAAAAAAAAAAAAAAACCCTGAATGATCCATGGCAGTATTGATAGCTGCACCTAACAGATTGGTCCTAAGATCTTAGTAGATGCAGAGTTGGGAGTTAAGACATCAGGTAAAGAGGGGGGAGGTCCAGAGGTATGAAAAGGAGAAATTAACATTTCATCACAGGTCTGAATTAGCTCAGGGCTAGCAAATGACTTCCTCCACCTAAAGATCCAAACCCCTAATATCCTGTCCTGAGAGATGACATCTTGATTATGGGGCAGACAGAAGCCTAGTTAAAATTAAGAGTTGTGTTTTGCAGATGGAAAGAGTGACCATTTCGGGAGATAGTTTGCCTGGTAAAGAAGAACAAAGTATTGTGTAAGATATGGCAGTCGCGAGGCCTGGAGAGCCTGTGGCCAGAGTCAATAGGCTGTCCTCTCCAGGTTCTTTTGAGCGGGGCCTCACAGAAGTCCTCAGGACTTGGCTGACTTCTGAGGTGTTCTCTCCTGGGGTTAAATTCGTGTCTAAAATGTTTAACAGCTGTTGGGATGCCATGCTTGGGGACAAATGAATAGTACATGCTTGTGTTGAGCTGTGAGCTGGACATTTCCAGCCAGCACTTCATTGTGGCAAGGGGTCTGTATGGCCAAATTCAGTCTGGAGGGGAAATAATTGACGATGCCCGTCATCACAGGCTGCCAGTCATTCATGGTGACGGCAAGAAGCACTAGGAAACCAATAGGGATTCCCCATTTGGGTAAGGTCAGGACAAGTTCACCTGACATAGCAGCGCAATCCCCAGACAGTAGCCCCAACAACACCCCATTCGCATTGGCCTGATGAATCGGAGTGACGGAACAGTCTCAACCTACTATGATACAGTTGAAGTGCTGGTAAACGCTGATGTTTGGAATCTCTGGCTTGAATGGAGGGAGGTGTGATTTGAATATTATTGAGAAGGTAAGAAAGCAAATAGCCAAATTGAAAGAATGGAAATTTCACTTGTGTATTTTCAGAAATGCTAGTTCTGTCTTTTTTTTTTTTTTTTTTCTATTGCACATTCCCGGTGAATTGCAGGAAATCCTTGCAACTGGGTATCCTGAGTTTGGAGGGCTTGTTAGTTAGAAAAACACTCATTTGGTGGTATGCTTTTGGTGAAGATTATAGACTCCATTATGCTTCACTGATTTTGAAGAATAACAATCCATTTAATCACACTTGTTTTCATGGTGGCCCACAGAAGAATTAAGAGACTTCCTTTAAAAAAAAAAAAAAAGTTTGTGCTAAAATAGCACTTTTATCCTCACCAAAATTGTTGCCGCTTCTGGAATTTCAAAACTCAACTTGATGTCCCAGTGAAATTTAAAAGGACTCAGTGACTAGTTAACCAGTTAATTGCTGGCCTGGTAAAATTGACTCATGCTTTTAGATGTACTTAAGTACCTCAAATGGCCCTTGGGGGACTGTGGTCTGTGTCTGCATCTTGAACCTCTATACAGAATGCTGTATTTCTTTGACAGTATTTCCCATAGAAATCAGGAAGGTTTGGTCTGGTTTAAAGATTATTTCTTTCTGAGTTGTCTGAGGAAGTTGCAAATAGCAATGCTGAATGCTGATGGGGAGCTGTGAATACAACTACCAGGCTGGTCTAAGTCAGCTTGTGAAGCCAAGCAAGAGAGCCCTCCCCCGAGCTTATAAATGCAGGGGATTTCCTTCCATTTTCTGGGCACAGACAAGCCCATTGCAGCTAAATGATGGCCATATCAGCAAGCATTGTTTCATGGAAGGCCTGGGGTGTGGGAACAGGTCTACACGGGAGAGGGAATGTATTCAAACACGGGAGCAGAAGAAAGTGGGTACACAGTGCAGCTGGGGTGGGAATGAGATCTGTGTGTGTGTGATGGGGTATTTGTGTGTACACACAGGAGACATACATATTCGTACATAAGGTTTACTGTAAATTACATTGACACATAACACAATTTGGAAATAACAACAAAAAGGGTAGTGATTTTTATGGATACTTCTACTGATGCTTGTCCAGCTTATATCCGCATTCAACATATATAAGTGAATGTAATTCCAGCATGAATGCTGCTCGATATTTTCTTTTACATTAATAAGTAAGACAAGGAGCTGGGGGGCATAGCTCAGTTGGTAGAGTACTCGTCTACTATGCACAAAGCTCTGGGTTTGATCCCCAGTGCTGTATAAACCTGGTGCTACAATCCTAGCACTCAGGAGGTTAATGCAGTAGGACCAGAAGTTCGAAGTCCTCCTCTGATGTATCATGAGTTCAAGGCTAAGCATGGAATACATTAGGACCCCATCTAAAAAAAAAAAAAAAGCAAAGTGAGACAAGGGAGAGATAAGTGTTAGTGCGTCTCTCATTCATCAGCCATTGTGACTGTTTTGACTCAGATCATTAGTGTCCGATACAGTGCTTGGTTTCTTCAATGTACCAACTGCACATGCTACCGTGTTTATATTTAATCTGTGTTGTTATTTATACTATTGCTTACTGGGACATGAAGAAAGGGGAGGAGACAGACCTATGCTCACTCAGGTCCTGACTGGCCTTAGCCAGGGAGCCCCAGGTGCCAGACAATTGATGGCATGCACAGCCTAGAAAAAAATGCTCGACTCGGGAGTGGCTTGTTTCTGTGTCTCCTGGGCACACTCCAGCCAGCTCTGGAGGGTCCTAATTGGACAGAAGATTGCTGCAGCAACCTAGGCTGTCCTTTGTCTCTAGCCTCCAAGCACCTCCAGTATTTGTGCAGGAGTAGAAGGGTTCTGCATCAATACTGTCATCCTCTTGGTGACCATTGTGTCCACCCAGTCCTTCTTAATGCAGGGGAGTGGGGAAAACCAATTCTGTATCCTGTTTCATGCATTTTTATTTGATATATATATATGCAGGGGTGAGGGGTGGCGCCCCACAAAGAAAGAGCACAATTTGAGAACTAGGAAATGCCATTTGAATAAAGAGGGTGTGATCTGGTAACAGCAAGGACTCAAACCAAGCTATTCGAAGAGTCTAATTTTGAGTGCTCTTTTTTGCTATGGTGTCTATTTCTGTTCCTGTGACATCTTGTTATCAGGAACACATTGTGATTTGATTCGTGGTGTCTTGCCGTGCCGCGTCCCATTTTGCCCTGTTCCTGTGGTTGACTTCACGTGCCTGATGACAGGGGCAGGTTAGAATCGAACTCACATTTCCATCTCCTTCCCTCACTGCCCACCAGGACACAACTCCCTTTCTACAGTTCTGTCCACCTCTTGTTTCTGTTTGCATGAGCCAGCCAAAGTTTCCAATTATTTGAAGATGAGCAGGGGCATGGGGTGAGAGTATCACGTGGTCAGAATCGGGCGTTTTTCAAAGGAACACATCTTGATCAAAGCAGAGCACCCCAGGAACATTACCTTCTAGGCTCTATTTCAGATGTGGAAGGAGTTGTCCATTTCAACCCAAAGGTAAAGAATAACCAGTTAGGGTGTTGGACCACCCAACATCACCCAAAAAAGCATTCCTAGTGACAGACTTGTTTTTGAAATTTATAAAAAATCAAAATGAGCAGAGATGCCAAGTTGTGCTCCAACATGTGGGCGGCTCAGTGGGTAACCCTTCCTGTGCTCTGTCCCCTGCTCAGCCACATCCCATGGGACAATTATCAGAACCAAAGCTCGTCAGGTGCCAGAGTGGTACCCAAGGAGATTCCTGCTTCACTGCTGCTTTGAGACAAGTGAGGGCTGGAGCCAAGGACCCACTATCAGACAGGCCATCGGCATTCCTGGGTACCCCTACCCCCTGTATAAAATGAGCATGAGACTCTGATCTGTACCCTAGTCCCTCCCAACTAGTTTCCTTCTGGAAGATCTGCACCTAGGGCATGTGCCATGCCTACCCTCTGTCTACAGCCCATCGTCACTCATGTTGCAGGTGTTTTTACCCTGACAGGAAACTGGATACTTTTCCTTTGGATTGAAATAAGAAATCAGTGTTGATTTCAAGGGACCCATACACGTGCACACACCTCAGTACCCAAGACTATGCCCGGGCCTTTTAAGGGATAGAAAACAAAAGGGGAATTTTATAGGTGCACCTGATTCTCTCAAAGAGGAAAGCCGGGCTACCACGCATTGTTCTTTTTGTGTCCAGTAGACGCGGATTATTAATTAACATCTCTCTTTTTCCTGTGGGAAATGAGCAAGCGCCTTGCTAAGTGCACGTCGGCTGTTTGTGTGAGAGATCCCATGTGTCAGAACACACTCTCGCAGTTTCGCTTTTCTTGACCCCAGACCTCACCGTAGCACCACTTGTCAGATGACTCGGAAGTCGGATCCCATGATGCCATCGTCCTCTTAGCCACACAGGTGCAGACAAAGAGAGGAAAACAGATGGGGAGGCTTTTTTTTTTCTCTTCTGTTTTTCGATTTAAATGACCTTGAAGAGATCACTCGACAACTTAAGGCTGTGTTGCGGCCCGATGACGACGGTCCCATTCTTTAGCAGGAGTGCAGAGAAGTGGATAGTGGAGTTCCTCCATTGCCTGTCTGTCTCCCCGTAAATGGAAGCTGGAAGCTCATCATGTGCCTAACAAGTATTGCATGCTTGGCAGGTATCTGGCTTGTCTACTTCATGTTCCTCTGGTGGTCTTGGGAGGAGAGAGGTAAGCTGGGAAAGAGTGTCTCCACATCAGTTGTCTTCAGGGCATGACAGCCTTTGCAAACACATGTCAATAGCAGCTTTATTTGCCTGCGCTGGCCCTGCACCAGACCGAGCCTGTCAACAGCTAATCATGGATTGAGGATTATTGGCAATGAGTAGATTCCAGGGAGGGAGAGTCGTTACCCTCAGTTGTGAACCAAACAGTAGTGAGCCCACCAGGCTCCAGTGGATAGGATAGTTCCAAACCTATTGCCACACAGACTGTCGTGATTAAAGTCAGAAGGTCACAAAACAAAGCAAAAGGGCGTGAATGGAGAAAGGATCCTGTGGGGAGGGGGTGGAGCTGACAGGGGTGCAAGGGGGTTCAAAGAGGGGAAGGGGTGGAGTAAACAGGAGGTACTGTTAGTCAAAGAACAAGTTTAATCAATACAAATAAATAAGCAAAGGGGGGAGGAGGAGGAAGAAGGAGGAGGAAGAGGGAGAAGGATGGGGAAGGGATAGGGAAGGGGAGGAAGAGCAGCATCAGCAGAGGATTATCTTCACTTATCACCTAGAGTGTGGGCCTGGCTCCACTTGGGAAGAGATGGTTCTCTCAAGCCAGAGAGTCACCGCAGGCCTTTCCTGTTTGGGTGTGTGTGTGCTGATCTCATCTGCCATTACCTCCTGCTTACGCTCCAGCCCCGCCTGCTTGTCTCCTGACGCTCTTGTCTGGGAGGTGAACTGTTTTCCATCCTGCCCACTTTGGTTGTGCGTGCATGCGTGCGTGCGTGCTTGCGTGCGTGCGTGCGTGCGATGTTTATATCAACATAAATACATTGACTCAAGGACAAAAGCAGATTTTTAAACCTCTTCTAAAGTCCGTGCAAACTGCCCCAGGTGTTGAAGCGGAGGAGACAAAGAACTCCCCAGCAGTTTACCATGGAAGAGGCCCTCTATGCCAGTGTGCTGCCCACAGAAAGCCCCTCAGGGCACACCTAGTGGCTATAGGATTCTGACAAATTTCTCACTTGAATCTTAATCCCTGTGAAGAGACCCAGCCTCTTCTTCCAGAACTTTCTCCCAGTCCTGCCCCATCACAGCCCTGTGTATATTCCTGGCAGACTGCCGATGGATGCTCAAGTCTTGGGCAGGCTGATGCCTTCACTCAGACACTCTCTCGCTTTGCTCACCTCTTCCTCTTGTCCCCACTCCTGACAAGTCCTCTTCTAGTCTCTTGTCCTGACACCTGGGCCTCAGTTTCCCTCTTTGTGAGGTTCTCATAGCATTATTGTGGAGAACAAATGAGTTGCTAAAGTACACAGGACTGCGAGGTTAATCTTCATCGTCAACCGAGAAAGAATTCAGAATCACCAGGGAAACGAATCCCTGGGCATAACTCTGAGGAAGTCCCCATGTTAAGTTCATTGAGATGGGAAGACCTACTGTAAATGTGGGCTGTACCATCCCCCGTATTCAGGTCTAGAACTAAGTAAAAAGGAGAGAGGGAGCTGAGCATTCGTCTCTCTCTGCTTCCTGACTGTGGATGCAATGTGATCAGTCACCTCACGCTCCTGCCATCATGCTTTCCCCGCCATCTTGGACTCTCCCCTCAGACTGTAAGCCAAATGAACTCAGCCTTTCTTAAGCTGCTGTTTTCAGCTACATTGTCACCGCAATGATGTAAGTCACTGACACAAGACCTAACCCAAAGTGAGTGCCAAGCATTGCCCTCCATCACGAGAAGTAAAAGCACTTAATGATTTGCCTCTCTCCCCTAACTCTTCGTGCATAGAAGAAGTCTTACCCTCACGGCACCACAGTGTGGCTGGGGTCAGGCCAGTGTCTGTGAAGGGCACTTTTACTTTGCAAATGAAAATGGGTACATTCGTGATGCGGCTAATGGGCAGAGTGATCGATGCTTCACGGCGACTTCAAACACGTTTTTGGATTGATGTTTAGGAATAGGACAGGCAGTTATCAAAAAATGTTCCCCGCACTAGCACTTCCATATGCTTGTATTTTTCCTCTGCCTTTTCTGTCACTGTCAGCCTCACTTCCTCAGTGGCCGGCAGGGGTACCTGGTCCCTAATGAGAACACCGAAGCCGAGAAAAGGGACTCTCTTCCAAGTACCTTGCCCCAAGGAAGGACTCACTATATGAAATGCTTAGGTCAAAATTCTCCAAATGGAGAATTCTCTGACATGAAAGGGGCCATTGAGCCATCACAGATGCTAGACTAGAAAGGACCAGTTTCGGAGACACGGTCCTCCAGGGTTACCAACGTGAGGCTAGATAGTAGTAGGAAAAAATGTATTTCTCTAATGAACATTTGAGGAAGGAAAACATGATCTAATGCTGGCCCCATGCCGGCTGTAAGCGAGGGACAAGGGGAAGCTTTGGGAAAGAGCAGCTACCCATAAGTTAGAGGGTCTTGATGCCTCTGGCTTACTGGGGTTGGCAGTATAGATGTACGTAGGTGACCCTGATTGTCACTGGGATTAAGTAAAGTGTCAGCATACTTTGGGGACTGTGAAAGTCTCTTGTTGGCTCTCCTTATCTCCCCACCTGTGACTGCTGGCTTTTGTCATTACATTTAAGACACGACAGACATTTTATTGTCATCAAAATCCATCTTGAATGAAACAAAAGCCCCCTTTTTAATAAAACTATTACTAATGTAATAGACGCCCCCCTTTTTAATAAAACCAATGTAATAGATGAACTTTGAATCTCAGACCCAAACCATCATCACCACACCTGTAAAGTACCACCACCAGTTTGCTATTAGTTCACTAGATCCATCACCAAAAAGGACCAGAGGAAGGATGGCGTAAACAATGGATGTTTCCTTCTCATCCTTCTGGAGACTGGCGCTCTAAGAGAAGGTGCTGCCAGGGCCTGTCTCCTTGCACACCCCTCTGCTTAACTTAGATTTGTCTTTCTCTCCCGTCTTCCAGTGACCTCTTCTCTGTGTGCCAATATCTCCCTGTCAAGACACCACTTGTACTGACTGGGGTCCACCCTAATGACCCCATTTCAATGGAATCATTCTTTAAAGATCCTACATTGACCTAGAGCCACTTGCTCCGGAACTGGGGGTGAAAATGTCACCTACAGTTTTCAGGAGGCACAGGACAGCCCAGGACAGACAGGTCACTGGTGAACTCTGAACCCACTAGATATTAGATGGTAATATGGACTTCTTGTTAATTTTTGTATGTGTAATAATGGATTGTGGTTCAGTAGGAAAATGTCATTTGTGGGGATCGTAGTGACATGTGTAGGGGAGGGAGGGTGGGGAACTGTCCCTTAACTCCAAATGCTCTCTATCAGCAGAACTATTTGTGGGGATGGAGAAAAACTGAAGCGATGGGGGATGGTAATACAACAGAGGCAACAGACAAAAATTATGGGCGAGGGGAAGCGCTTCCAGGAAGGAAGCATGCACAGAGACACCAGATTTGTTGAAAGGGGCATGGCTGCTTCAGGGGCTCTGGGCAGAGGTTCAGAGTTCCTTGGCCTGGCTGTGATCTCTCTTCAAGGCAGGCTGTCCCTGCTGCTCTGCGAAGCTCGAAGCTCATTGGTATCTGTTGTCAGCAGTCAGTGTTGTTTGTGTGCCTGTCTCTGTCGCTCCCTGGAGCTCTCGGGTGAAGGGCACCATTACCACTGTTGAAATATCCACTTCTGACCCCATGGGGCTGCACGTGTTCTTTCCTGGTTTGTGTTTTCTTATTCGGTGGTTTTGTTGTGGCGCCAGCTAAGCATGATGGGATAGGTAAGCAGGGCTCCGGGAATGGTGCTTATCAACCCCATTCCAAAAGGCTCAGAGGTACATGAAGGATGCAAGTCCTTAGCTTAGGCTCCTAAGGAGCAATATCCCACTAAGTATTAAAGGTAATTCTGCGTTTCCTGAAGCTGTAGGTGTCTGCGTGTGTTTGTATTTTACCCCAATGTAGGTCAAGGCTATACAGAGCTGTGTGAAGCTAACTATCTTTGCACTTGACTGTCAGTAAACCCAGGAAAGCTTATGAAAGGAAAAGTAATGAATAACCATTCTTTCCAGTGAATGGGACACTCTGAGAAGGAAAGATGAAAAGTCACTGTCTAGACTCTGGGGCATAGCCAGTTTCTTGTAATAGATCAAGGGAAGAGTTTGCTCTCAGACCTTCCTTCTAGAACTGTGATAAAGCAGGCTAAGTCAGCAAGCCTCTACCACTTACCTTTAACATGTCAAAACTAGGACAAAACATTTATTTGAAAGATAAAAGTATTTACATCTTGAAAGGTGTTTTTGTAGCAGTCGGAGATGGAGACTTCTTGATCATCTTTCTTCCTATACTCTATTTATAAACTTCAAAATCTGCTCCTTAAGGGGCATGTGTTTGCAATGGGCTCCCAGGTCTCCCTCGCTTCTGCTTTTTTCCAGCTTTGTACCATTCTCTGTTGTCACTGAATTTTTTCTTTGTCCCCAAATTAGAATATGAGGGTTTGTTCTGTTAAGAAGAGTGAACACTCCCACAGTCTGTGGGGTTGCCAGTCACACGGTGAAGAGAAGTGAAATCCAAGCTAGCAAATAACAGTGGCCTCTATTGTTTCCAAACATTATTTGCTTATTTTAAATCATGTGTATGTATGTATGTTTATGCTATATGTGTTGAGGTACCCAATGAGGCCAGAGATATCAGATCCCCTGGAGCTGGAGTTATAGGCAGTTGTGAGTTGCATGATGTGGATGTTGGGAATCAAACTCTGGGCCTTGGTGAGAGCAATACCTGCTCCTAACTGCTGAGCCATTTCTCCAGCCCCGCCCCCACTATTTTTATAAATTAATACCGACATAATGTTTAGAAGAAAACTTAAATATTTAGTTTCCTTCAGGAAACTTCACTGTTTTATTTTTGAAAACCTTAATCTTAATTTTTTTGTTTTAAAGATCTTTCTTAGAGGCTGGAAAGATGGCTGGGCCTTTAGGAGTGCTTTGCTGCTCTTGCAGAAGACCCAAGTTCAGTTCCTAGAATACACATCAGGCAACTCGTGACTACCCATAACTCCAGCTCTATAACACCTTCTTCAGGTCCCCGTGGGCACCCACACATGTGTATGTACATATATACATGCACACACATACCCCCCCACACACACACACACAAATAAAACTAAAAGTGTTTATTATCCTACAAGTAAGAAAATTCACTCTACCCAACACTGGCAAGTTATTTTGCGGTCATTACCGGGTTGACAGTGGTGGGTGTGCAGGTACTCTTCCTTGGAGGAAATTTGTGAGTCCCTAAGTGACGCAGGCACCTTTAGGAGCACACTCTAAAGTTAACACACCTCTGAAGAGTCCTGTCCTTCTCTTCAGTGAAAGGTTGATGAAATCTGAGCGTGCCCGGAGGTGTTCCTGTCCTCCATCTTTTGACACAGTCTGTACATGCCCCAGAGTGTTCCTGCCTGCCATTCTAACCTTCCAAACACATGCTCCACAGCCCTGAGCCAAGCACAACCCAGAATGCAACTAATGCCTTTCATTCTTGGACCATGACTTTCGACTGAATGTGCTTGGGAATACACTCTTTTACTCTGTGTGCTAAGGAATGGGCCGGCTCCTACAGTGTTTCCCTATATAAATATTTATAGGCTCCCTCTATAAAATCTCCATACTTTCCATGTTGAAGGACAACAGTGCTTTGTAAGGACTCTCATGCTCTCCCTACCTGCCGCAGGGAATAAGCCTATCGCCACTCATAAAGGAAACAATAATAATAATAATATTTAAAAAAGGCCTTTACGGGTCTGCAAGTATGAACTTAGATTTACTGCATCCTACACTGACACATAGATTTCGTCTGTTAGGACGAAATTTCTGCAGGAAGTACATGTGGCTTGCCTGGATAACTCCTTGTAACAATCTGTGTCAACATCTGATCCTGCAGTTAGGAAAGATTTCCTCAGCCCACGTGCCTTGAGCGCTATTAGTGTTTATTGCCATCTGTGATCATTAGAAACTTAAATCCATGCTTATAGAGATAATAATAAACAACTGTTGTCCTCTTGCTTTCCAGCTGTGTTCCTGTGTAACCTCAGGGAGTTTTATGGGATGCACAGCTCTAGCTTATGTTCTACGAAATAGTATGCAATGTCTATGTAACCGCATGTCGATGGAATTTTTATAGAGAACCTGTTCTTAAAAGAGCGAGTGTTGTAAGTTGAACTCCTCCCCTGTCTGCCATATGGACAGCAGATTGAACCCAAAAATAAATGTTTTAATGGCCTGGTAATCCTGCAGTGACCATCGCGGAGAATGCTGTTGCTGAGGTAATGACTCAGGCATCTGAGCCGCTACTTCAGAGCTTGAATGGAATATGGTTCTGGTCATATTCTCCCCGGAGTGGGATTATTCTGTTTTGCAGCAAATTGTCACCACTTCTTAATATGTGTGTGTTTTCTTGGGATCCGTTTCAGAAAGGCTGTTAAGCTAGTAGAAAGCCCCTGGCTGTGAGAAGAGTGCAGAGTGGCGGCTTGATGCGGCTAAGTGTTTAATCCTGGCTTCTCTTTACAGTCCGTTGAGATCACCTTTCAAAGCGCTCGCAGCGAATGGACATTTGTTTGAGGGTGGTATGTAGGTGAGAAAACATGTAAACACAGATGCAGAGACACAGACACACGAGCGCACACACACGCACACACACACACACACTCACCTCACACGCAGGCCTTTACCCAGCTCTATTATGTTATATCCTCTAAATCAGAATTATATATTGACTGGATAAGAGGAACTCAGGGTTGAATCCATGTGGTTAGGTACCTTTCTGCCCCTACTATTGACGATATTATAATTTTTCAGGGAGAAGAAAGCAGCTCACAGATCATTTATCATTTATCCTGAAGGATAGGCATATGGACTGTAACAATATCCCCAGGTGACTGACAAGCACCCTGGTGAGAGAGAAGCTATGCCCCAGGTGTGGAACAGAGACGGAGCACCATCATCGTCTCTGCTCAGAGCTGGTGATGCCTGGAGGGCTGGAGGGCAGTCCGTGCAAGAGGAAGAGAGAAGTGAGGAGAGGAGAGGGGAGCCGAGGGGAGGAGAGCAGGGGAGAGAACAGACGCGGAAGGACGGAAGGACGTTCCTACTGAGACACCGAGTGAAGAAGCCGGAAGATGACCCTGCTCTCAGGCATTCTAGAACACCGGCCTCAGAGCTCATTTGGATGTGATGGGTAGGGTTTGCCAGCACCAGTTTGGAGCTTGTCCTTCCATACACGTAAGCCGTGCTTAGTATGGCCAATCTGAAAATAAGGATCAGACAGAGACTGCGTTGCTGCTTGAAGTAAATCCTTCTGAAAAGCCATTTAACGACTTGTTTAAAGCCTCGAGTGTGGTGCCCTTTGACCCAGTGTTTCTATTTCGGGAAGCACACTAAACAAAGAAAACTTTCGATACGCTTGACCCTACATATGGTTTTAAACCACCACAGCATTAAAATAACCCAAAGTATCAACACTAGAGGATAGGACAAATGGTTGGCACACTCATGCACAAGTTGGTTATATATAATGGAGATTTCCCCAGGAGACACCAATACTAAAAGGAAACGTTTAAAGTGTGTGAGAAAGTGCAAAATCAATACTGACTAGCCCATAATTTTTTTTAAAAAAAAGTCAATATTACATAGAAAGTCAATACAATATAGAAAATGATGGTAGAAAATTGACCTAGAATAATGGCTGTTTTTTTTTTATGTATTCTACTTTTTTCAGGATTTGCATTTGTTCAAGATTTTTACAGTCAGGGAAAAGGTATTTATTTGTTCAGTACAAATTAAAGTTACTATCTGAGCAGCCTTTTCCTAGCAACAGTGGTTGGCACCATAGGCCATCTGACAGAGTCATTGGTGGTACCTTTCCTCATGTGTAATCTAGTATCCTTCCTATAGCTGGGTGACCACTGGAAGAGGGGTACCCAGGGAACAGGTCCTGCTTAGCACCTCGGTGTTGCTCTGGGAGTGGCAGGAAGACTCGCAGAGGGTCTGGTACCCAGCAGGGATCATGATCTTGAATAGGAACAGAAAGCCACTGGCTTCTGTGTGGGGACTCCATGTCAAAGACACGCACACATGGATCCCCCAGGAGCGATCCCAGGAAGTGGAAGGTGTGTGTCACAGTCCAGATGGGCAATGATGGGAGCTCAGATCAGTGATGGTAGAGTATTTACTGAGAGTGGAGCCAACAGGACTTGTCAATAGTTCAATTGGAGAGAGAGAATTGGAGAGAGAGAGAAAACATAGGGATGGAGCCACAGATGCTAACCTGAACACCCGAGTGTCGCTGGCACTGCGGTTTGTGCTGTTTGCAGGAGCTGGAAATGTGGGAGAGAGACTGGCAAGGACCAGGAATTAGGAGTCTGACTTAGTCACGTTGGCTCTTAAACAGACCTTGGATGTATGAACCTGGGATTCAGAAGAGTCAGGGCAGGAGGTACCCAGGAAACTATCAGCAGAGTGATGCTTCCTGTAACTCTGGTGATGCTATCTCTGAGATTCAGCCTGGAGATAGGCTGGTCCTACGGTACCTTAGCACTCCAGAATGGGATGAGAGGGAAGACCTTGCTCAGCAGAGGGGGAAGGAACAGCCAGCAAGAAAGGAAACTCGGGAGTGTGTGGAACTGCAAGAGCCAAGGAGAGCACACTGTAGCAGCTGAAAGAGGGAGAAGGTATAGAGAGCCAGCTACGTGCTTTGCAGTAATGAGGTCATTGATGGCCTGGATAAACCATTTCAAAGAAGTAGGGGAAGGATTAAAGGCTGACCCTTTGTCTTGCTCAGAAGAGAATGTGGAAACTCAAAACCCGACTAAATACTATGGCATTGAGTAAGAGGCAAAGAAAATCTCATACGTCCAAAGTATAAAAGCTTATAGATTCCACTTTAACTCTTCAGTGGCCACATCATCTCCAGGGTCCTAGGCTCAGGTCCAGCGTGCTTGAAATAGATGTCTATATAAGCTCCAAATTTGTAGATTCCTGTCTCTGTGACATGGTGGTGGCTGGTCACCATACCTTCCCTGCATCAGCCAGCTGCCTGCCAGGGCTGCTTCCTGAGATGCTTCTGGGTGATACAGAAGACTGTAAAGAGTGATGCGATGGATGTGATTGCCCCTTCGGGTGTTCCATCCCCTACACACAAGGAATGCTGGAATGAAAAAGGCCCCACATAACAGCCACAACTTATACTTCATGTGGTCTGACAAAGCACCATGGGATGAACACTTATTCCATGGTGGAGACACCTAAGATACACAATGTGCCTGGTGAGCCATGGACTGTAAGAGTTCCAGGAAAATGCAAGTCCTAAGCCAGCATTTCAGAACCACTTCTCCTGCTGTGATGGATTCCAGTCCGTCTGTCTATCCATCCATTCCTCCCTCCCCCCTCCCCCACCATCCCCTCCACTCCTAGATACTCAAAGCTTGGCTAGAGGATCCCAGAGATAATTGCTTCCTCTGGCTTTCTGTTACTCTAACAAATGTCTGTGGTAATTAACTGACATAGAGAAAAGCTTCACTTAGTTTCAAACCTTTATGGGTTTCAGCCCATGGTTGGTTGGTCCTGTTTCTTTGGATGAGGCAGCATGATACTAGTGTTCAGAGCATGGAGCCAAGAGAAACCCCTTATCACATAGCCAGGGAGAAAGAGAGAGAGAGAGAGGTAAGGAGGGAGACAGGATCCTACAGTGTTGTGGAATTAGTTTAAGATGAGTTACATATGTTCATGCTGTGGAATATTTGTTTAATAATGCAAAGATATGTCACATTCTTTTACATTGCATGCACTTAACTCTGTAAAGCTGTGTTACTTTGCCTGTCTAAAACATCTGATTGGTCTAATAAATAGCTGAGCAGCCAATAGCTAGGCAGGAGAGAGAATAAATAGAAAAGGAAGATCATGAGGTCGA
>CABHPP010117489.1:0-12029 GCA_902168425.1 Peromyscus attwateri | reverse complement strand
AAGAAAGAAAGAAAGAAAGAAAGAAAGAAAGAAAGAAAGAAAGAAAGAAAGAAAGAAAGAAAGAAAGAAAGAAGGAAAGAAAGAAAGAAGGAAAGAGAGGTATATAGAATAGAGAAAGGTAAAAGCCCTAAGGTGAAAGGTAGATGGGATAATTTAAGAAAAGCTGACTAGAAACAAGTCAAACTAAGGCCGAGCATTCATAAAAGCAAGAATAAGTCTCCATGCATTTATTTGGGAGCTGGGTGGCGGGCTCCCAAAGAGTTTTAAAAAAACTACACTACAGTCTCCCTCAAGAGCATCCCCAGTGACCTAATAACTTCCCAGTTTGCCCTACATCTTAATGTTTTCACCTTCCCTCAATAGTGCCAACCTGGGACCAACTCTTTAGCAAATAGTACCCATTGGTCATTACAGAGCCAAACCACAGCAAAGTGGGTGCAGGGGGGCACAAGGCCAGAGAAAAAAGAGCATGGAAGGTGTGGGCTGTGCCGAGGGTGAACATAGCAGGAGAGCACCAGGAAACAGGGACTAGAACTCTCTAAAACGATGCTTTAAGGGGGGGGGGGTTCCTGCCCCATGTGTCCCAGGGGTGGTCTGTCTGCTTTCCTGGCCACACTGCCTCTGGAGTTGCTCTGTTCTTCTGGCTCTGAGAATCAAGACAGTTCCACAGCTTCCAGAACTTTCTGGCTCACAAGACAAGTATACCACACAACTTCTAGGACTCTGGTTCCTAAAAGAAGCGTGTGGTATTTCTGACATTCTTGAAGAATTTTTGTTGCAAGTAGCAAAAGGTCAACAGTTGAAAGCTCTCTTGTAAAAATGCCTGTGTTATAATGTCCAGAGGGGGAAAAGGTCAGAGATGGCTAACATTTTAATTTCCCTTATAAACAAACAAGGAAAAGCAGAAGGAAATTACCCAGGGATTAACCACAGCCATAGCATTTCTAGGTTGTGATGGGGTTTCCTGGGTTTTCTATTCTCTTGATCTTTTAGAGGGGAAATTTATTATTTTTTTATGTGAAATGGAACCGTTAAAGATTTCTTGCACAATGTGATTCTCTTTATCCCCCTACCATCTATCTGCCTTGACAAATTGTATGCCAAGGGCAGCTCTTGCGAGTCTTAAGTGCTGTGTAGGCAGTCAAGCATGAGTATGAACTGGGCTGTGAGGGTTAGAAAAATAAAAGGCTGGAGCTGCTTCACAGGCAGCTTCAGACTCAGAGATACTACTGCCCGGGACCCCCATGCCTGTCTGCCTGGCTCATCCATGTCTTACTCACCACAGCATGACAGGAGCGTGTACTGACTGACGTAGAAGAACGTCCTGGGGCCATTATTCAGCAGGGACATGACATGAAAGTCAGGACTTGAGTGGAATTTCTCAGTCTACCTTCCAGTAGCCCCATGAGGTAGACAAGAAGGATGTTCCTGCCTCTCAGTTATAAGAAAACTGACATCCAAGGGCACTACCTATTGTAAACTCAAAGCAGAGACAAACATTCTGACCCCTTTTATGTCTATGCTTATCAATGATGGGTTTCAAGCCTTTCTCAACCATCAACTCCATGTTGAAACCAAATTCTATATGGGAAAATATACATAGATTTCAAAAATCAAGTTGAACAGTTTGAGACAGAGATAAGAAGTAAAAATTCGTTCCCCTAAGGAGGAGTGAGGGGAAAGACTCCTATTGTTTGCCAATGCTTCAAAGATGGAGCCTATTGATTCAATCCACACTCCACTAGAAGGAATTGAAAGAGTAAATCAAAGCTAGTGAAGTGTGTGGGCAAAGCAAGCGAAGACGGGGGTGGGGGGGTGGGGGGGTGTTCAGACAAGTTTGGTCTCCGTGCCCGACAACTGTCAACAGCCTTGGCAAAGTTCAGCGTTGTCAAACATTGCAGAGAGGTAAAAGAGGGTAAGGACCAAGTACGACATGAACTTGGAATAAAAAGAGGCCAGGGTAAGGTGCTTGAGATTGCTCAGTGGTTAAGAACACTGGTTGCTCTTCTAGAAAACCCGGGGTTGATTCTCAGCACCTACATGGTAGTTCACAACCATCTGTAACTCTAGTCCTGGGGACCCAACACTTTCTTCTGACCTCTGCAGGCACCAGGCACACATGGAGATCGCAGACATGCATGCAGGCAAAACACCCATACACATCAAATCAACTCAAATTTAAAAACCTTAAAGAGGTCAATGTGAGTTCTGGAATGGTCTGGGATGGAAGGGTACTCTGCTTGAGGAAACTGATGCAGAGGAGACTGTGGACTTAGGAACCTTTGTCCTGTGTGTGTTTTCCTTTGAAAAGGAAGGGAAACAATTAGCCAGAAGGGTTAGTAGGCATTAGAAGAGTGTGTCCCAGCCGGGAAATGATGAGGAGAAAACTCAGGAAGAATACTGGTTGAGCTACTTAATGGGAGTGAAAGGGGAAATGAGAGAGTGATAGTTGTAATTGTCATCTTGACACAGTCTAGAATCACCTTGGTAGAGGGTCTCAGTGAGGGATTATCTAAATCGGGGGGGCCAGTGAGCATGTCTGTGTGGGCTTGTCCATTGAGTTCATTGGGATGGGAAGCCCTGCCTACTGTGAGTGGCACCATTCCGTAGGCTTCTGTGTGAGCGTACAGAAAGTGAGCTGAGCACAAGCATGCATTCTTTGATCTTTGTTTCTTGACTACAGGTATGATGTTGTCTAGGCACCAGTTGTCTTGAGTGACTGTCTCTGGGATTTCTCCACAGTGATGGACTATAACTGTGAGCCATAGTAATTCCTCCTCTCCCCCCCCCACCTACCCCACCTACAAGCTGCTCTGGGGTGGTGATATATTATCACAGCGACAGAAACAAAACTAAGAGTATATGCAAATTTCCGTGCTTTCGGAACCACTTTATTGAAGAGAGAAAGCCCTTCCTCTGAGAGGGTATGTGGCGATAAGAGACTTAACTAGAAGCTTTGTTGAGGCAAAGTCCAGGGAGCTCAGCTGATGGCCACCACCTTATCTTAACCCAGAAGTGAGCACATTGATGGAAGGCTAGTATAGAGGAGGAAACAGGCAGGTACTGAGGACCAAGCTTCTTCCATGTGTTAGGACTTACCTTGAATGGATTTCTCTCCTTTGGTGACCATCGAAAATACCATGGATTTGGTAGCTTCAACAAGATAAATTTATTTCTCATTGTTCAGGGTAATGGCAGCCTGAGAGCAGGGAACCAACACCATCAGCTTCCAGTGAGGGTCTCTTCCTGCCTTTTTCACTCTGACCTCTAATGACGTGGGTGAGGGTGGGGGGTGTAAGCACATGTCTCTTCCTTTCTTATGAGGTCTGTCTTAGGGTTTCTATTGCTGTGAAGAGACACCATGACCATGGCAACTCTTCTAAGGAAAACATTTAATTGGGGTGGCTCACTTATAGCTCAGAGGTTCCATTATTATCATGGCAGCGAGCAGGCAGACATGGTACTGGCAAAGTAACTGAGAGTCCTACATCATGCAGGCCACAAGAAGTCAGTTGAAATACTGGGTGGTATCCTGAGTGTAGGAAACCTCAAAGCCCACCCCCACAGTGACACACTTCCTCTAACAAGGCCATACCCACTCCAACAAAGCCACACCTCCTAATAATGCCACTCCCTGTGAGTTTATGGGGACCAATTACATTCAAACTACCACAAGGTCACTAATGCACTCATTTGGGGCTCCATCATCATGACTCAGTCACCTCCCAGTTGCTCCATTTCTAAATACGTACACGTCGATCCACAGCAGACATTTCTTTGTCTGTCAAACAGTTTTCCCCATCCTCTCAACAAGAGGAATTTACGTACACTTTCCACAGTCTGTCATTGATCACAGGAACTCCCACCTCTTCCATAGTGTGTCTGAAATCTGAGGTGGAAGGTAGTGTGTTTGTGTGTGAACCTCAAGAGCTGATCCTCACGCTATGGTTTTGTGTGTGTGTGTGTGTCATGGGCTTGTATAGCTCAGTTGGCATGCATGCATGCATGCATATTGGGCCTCATATGTGTGCTGAAATCCTTGGCTCTCTAAATTTCAAAATATCCGTTTCTTAACTCTCCTGTTAGCCTGGTGACTTCCTGACCCGTTTTCTTCCTATCTGTGCCTCTGTCTTCATAGCACTTGGCTTTTCAGCTCCTGCTAGTCCCCCTGTCCTGAGTGTGAACTGCTGCTATCGCCTAGACACCAGGGAGAGAGCTCGATGAGCTCTTCCGAGGCTACGTCTGGGGCTCCAAGGCCTGGAAGTGGAAGAAGGGCAAGAGCCAAGGGCAGCTTCACAGAAAGGGAAAGAAAAAGTGACTGAGAACAGCAGAGCTAGGACAGCATCTCAGTGGCTGTTGCTCTCAAGTTCTAACAAAGAAAGCAGCAGTGAACTAGGCACGGTAGCTCATACCTGGAATCTCCGCACTCAGAGGCAGGAGGATGGCTGTGACTTCAAGACCAACGGAGGCTAAGTAGTGAGTTCGTATCAGCCTGGGCTATAGGGTAAGACCTTATCTCTAAAGAAAGGAAAAGAAAATGGTAAAGGAAGGTTGAAGAGATGGTCCAGCAGGTAAAGGCACTTGCCACCAACTCTGACAACCTGAGTTTGAGTTCTGGAACCCGTATGGTGGAAAGACAGAACTGATTCCTACAAGTTGTCCTCTGACTCCAACAAGTGTGCATGTATAGAAACATACACACATACTCACATACACATACAGACACACTCACACATATACACACCACACATACATATACTCACTTACACACAAGTAATTGATTGATTATAAAGAGAGGGAAAAGAAAAAGAAATCAGTGTTTGGGGTGTATGTGGTGGGTGGAATCTATAAGGAAGCTATAAGACGCTACTTCAGATCCAGAGGCCACAAATGCAGGCCAGCATTACTATGGTGCAAGCTGGTACAGGGCTCTGAGTCACCTTGATTCTTCATGGGTATCACCCACAGAAGTAGGTGTTACTTCTGTCTGGCTGTGGCAGGGCTGAGCTGTATATGTCTTGAAAGCTCCCAAGGGATGCCAGTGATGCTTGTGGTTGGGTGGCCCTGTGAGTAGCCAAGCTCTATAGACAGACGTGGACCTGGACTGTGAGAGAAGATGACTGCTGAGAACAGGGTGTGGCTGGAGTTGGGATGAAGAAATCTCCAGGTACAGGATGCCAGCAAGAGCCCTTCCTTGGGAACCGAGCCTGGCAACAACACACTTGGCTCTGACATGGAAATTGGGAGAACATCTTAATGTTCACATTCTTCACCCCAGCTCTGGTTTATTTCTTTTTCTAGATGTCTCACAGTGCAGCTCGTTGACTTTAGCTGGCTTCTGCATTGAACCTCTATTATTTTGCTGAATAGTAACACTTCTGTTGGGGGAGAGTCAATCTGGGAGTATAAAGAGTGCATTATTTGCTGAGGAGCAACTTACGCACACTGGAAAAATACTGGCTACCCTGAACTTTAGACCACTTGGCTTTATGTGTCCAGATGGGAAGCTCTACTTTTCAAAGCAGTGGCTTTACATGTGTAGGCGTGTGTGTGTGTGTGTGTGTGTGTGTGTGTGTGTGTGTGTGTGTGTAAAGCACGAGGAATATTGGTGCTAAAATTAATTTAAATATCAGTCCAATGCTTTCACTTGGACCATTAAGGCACAAGAAGGACGTTGAAACCCTTGGGCTTATGTTTAGAAGTCCTATTGGATCTCCTGAGATCTAAAGTATGAACATAACCCACACCATCACATTGTCTTCACTGGATGAAAAAGTCTGGGCTTAAGAATAAGGTTGAATTTAGCTTTTCCACAGCTACCATTTGTTGGTGGCACAAGTTTCTAATCCTTAGGAGGGTCAGTTTTACAGAAAAAAAATACACAGGCTATATAGTATGAACTTCAGTAATTAAAAAGAAACTTTCTTCGTTCTTGTAATTAATTTTTCACAAACCTGTCTTTACTACATTATAAGAATAATTTACTTGTGTGTATAACGCACACTTGATGCTCTCTCCTCACTTTTGTTTTGGAGGCGGCAGTAAGACTTTCAGTAGTCAAAAAGGCACTGAACACTTGTTTTAGTAAATATATATATATATATATATATATATATATATATATATATATATATATGGTTAATCAAGTGAGCCGATGAGAACCCCTGACTGACGGCTCAGCAGTAGAGATAAAAAGGGCGAGGGTGGACGCTCCCCTCTAGCAGTGGAGAGGGGCAGATGTGACTTTCCCACAGTCCAGGGGTTCAGATCCTATGAGTAAATTTACTAAGCCAACAGAATCACTGTAGCTTCCTCCCAGGCAAGAGGAAATGATGTCCAGAAGAGCCACCCAGTTAAGGACCCAGCAAGCATTGATCGATCCTGCAGAGCACAAAGTCATACCCCTGACTATGAAAACCTCCCTGGCCACTGTGCCGTGAGTAATTGTTCATGGCTCTATAATGCTCATTCACCTCTTGTGAGACAGACAAGAGTCTTGCTCACATGTGTTGGTTCAACATGTTTGAGTATTGTCATATGAATGGCACTTGGGAAATACCCTGAAGTTAAAAATTATAACACCTTTCTCTGGCATCTGGAGTAGGATAAAGGAGAGGACTGAGGATGTTTCAACCTCTTTCTCATCTTCCAAGTGAGTAATGGTGGCAGTAACAATACTAGCGATTAAAAGACAATGTGTGTGTGTGTGTGTGTGTGTGTGTGTGTGTGTGTGTGTGTGTGTGTGTGGGAGGGGCGAGGTTGTTAAAGAATAGTTTACCTTCAAGTTATAATTTAAAGAATACTTTGTAAGACCACTTTCCAAGGAATTATACAGATCACACATGTTACTAGTTATAGGGGTGTGCAGGTAGAGGTTAGAGGTCAGGGTCAGCTTTCTTCCTCCATTGTTTCCCCACCTGAACTTTGAGACAGGGTCTCTCGTTGAACCTGCAGCTCACCCAGTTTGGCTACATTGACCAGTGAGCCCTGGGCATCCTCCTGGTTCCAATTCCCCAGCACTGGGATCACAAGTGTTTCCTGTGGAGCATGGCTTCTTTGTGTAAGTTCTGGGAGGTGGAGCTTAGACCCTCATGTTTGTGGCAAACTTTACTGGTCTCCAATCATTGACTTTTTAGTCATTTAGTGTAACGTTTCAGGAGAAACTGGCTGGGTTATAAGTTACAGCGTATCAGGCTGAAGTTTGCATCCATTTCCAATATGGATTCATTTGAATTCCTTTTTTCTAACCCAGTTGGTAGTTTGTTGATGGTATCCTCCTCCCTCCCACCCCCTGCCCCTAGGATTTTCAGCTATTCTGTGAAAACACTATTCAACACCTTTTGTAAGGCCCTGTTCCTTATTATTAAGCTAAAAGGTAGGCTTTGTATCTGGACCAGTTGAAGAACTAATTGCTTCCCTTGAAGACTCAAATTCAGTTAAGCATTTTTGAATGATGACCCTGGACCTGGGATCTAAAGCTGAGATGTGGCTTCTGCCTTTGAGAAATTCTGGTTCTAATCACAGAGGCAACCGGGAAAGTGCCCTGCTCACCTATGTTGGGGCTGAGTCTTGAAGGTTAAGAATCAGCCAAATGGAGAAGGCCAGATAATGTGAGAAGCACATGGTGGGCAGAGGCAGCAGTGAGGTAGTTCTAAGAGACCATTTGGAGTGGGTACAGCAGGCAGGTCAGTACTGCAGGAGGGAGGGCCTGAGGCTTGAGGGAGTCAAGAGTGTAGCTGGCCAAGATCAGGTCGCAGGGGGCTTTGCCCTAGCAGTGACTAGCCAAGATCATGGCCTGGAGCTGTTCTTAAGTCCTGGAAGATCTGTGAGTGAATGCTGTGGTTCAAGCTGTAGACTGAGGATGGGAACCTCAAGGCATTCAGGAGCAGAGCCAGATCTGATGGGTGATGAGGATGGAGAGGATCCACAGTGGTATCCTTGAGAAGATGTGGTCACACTGGGCACAGCATGATAGCCCTCCAACAGCCAGAAGAGGAGCGGCCCGAAGAGCTGCTTAAGGTGGCTAGAGGAAAAAGCCAAGGAAAGGGAGGCTTTGAATGAATGGGAGATGGTGATATGCGGCTGTCCCTTCTCAGTCCTCCTCTCCTGCTCGGAGCCTGGGGCAAAAGAAGAGAGAGAAGAGCTGGTCTGGTGGCTTCCATGGTTCCAGTTGTCAGGAGGCGGAGTCTAGAGGGTGGCTGGAGGGCTGCCGGGGAGACATGCTGAGAGCTTGTCCACCCAAGAGAGAAGAGAAAAGGAGAGCAAGTGAGAGAGCAAGAGAGAGAGAGAAAAGACAAAGGTGGGTACAGACATGGAAAGTTCAGGAATTTGAGCTTTCTCCCACTGGCTCCACTTCCCCCAGCATTGGAAGAGACTCTGAGAATAGAAGGGTCAGAGGGTTTGGAAGAAGAAATGGAAGTTCTTCCTGTTGCAGAGACAAACTATAGAAGGGGGGTTATTTATTTATTTATTTATTTATTTATTTATTTATTTATTATTTATTTTTCTATTATCAGCTTGATACAGTACAAACTCTTACCCTAATAGTGAAACGTTTCACTGAGACTTGCCCAGTAATTGAGTAAAACCAAAACTTATTATAAGCCACAGTCATCCTAGGGTCCCCCCCTTGCTATGTAGCCTCCCTGGTTCTGTGGGTTGAAGTCTGATTGTTCTTTGCTTTATATCTAGTATCCACTTATGAGTGAGTACATACCATGTTTGTCCTTCAGGGTTTGAGTTACCTCACTCAGGATGGTATTTTCTAGTTCCACCCATTTGCCTGCAAATTTCATGCTGTCATTGTTTTTCTCTGCTGAGTACTACTCCATTGTGTATATGCACCATATTTTCTTAATCCATTCTTCAGTTGACGGGCATCTAGGTTGTTTCCAGGTAGAAGGGGTTTTATAATGATAACAGCACAATAGTTACTCAGTTAGCACCCATGACAACAATTTAATAGTCAAAGATCATTGAAGAGCTTTAAGAACATGGCTGAGATTAGTGACCTGGATTTGTCCTGAGGATTTCATTCTGCCTATGTGGTTCTTCTGGAGTCTTCTTCAGCTTGCTAGGATACATAAGTTAAAGCAGAAAAACAGACAGCGATCCGGCGTTGTTTTTCGGCATTTGTTTGCATTGGGTTTTTATGGGCAATTACAAAGCACAGGGATGGGAGGGAGTGGAGGATATTGTTGAGACTGGTGTCTGGGGTCTGCAGAAGCTAGGTCAGTGGGAAATGAGAAATGGTGAATAGGGCAAGAAAGACATGGCTCACAAGAGAAAGGGGAGATGAAGAATGAGCCAAGGGCTGGGGAGATGGCTCGGGTGGTGAGACCCTTGCCACACAAGCATGGGAACAAAAGTTCGGGTGTCCAGCACCCATGTAAATGCCAGGTGGATATGGTGGCCCGCCTGTAATTTTAATACTGCAGAGGCAGAGGGAGGAGACCAGGGAGCAAACTGGCTAGCCAGACTAGATTCAGCAAGCTCTGAGTTTAACTGAGAGACCCTGCCTCAAAGACTAGAGTGGAGGGCAGTTGAAAAAGGCTCCTGACCACAGCCTCCGGCTCACCTGCTCACACCCATGAATCCCCTCACAGGTGAGCACGCATACGTGTAAGCATGTACACCATATGCACAGACAAATGAAGGAAGGAAGGAAGGAAGGAAGGAAGGAAGGAAGGGAGGGAGGGAGGGAGGGAGGGAGGGAGGGAGGAAGGAAGGAAGGATAAAAGCATGATAGATGACAGAGAAAGATGTTAGTAAGTGGTACTGTCAAGTTTTAAGATAGCCATAATAATTGCCATAATATATAAATTTTCTTTGTTTCTAAGTGATAATACTCATTTATTGCTAATTTTATACTTTTTTCAGGTAAAGTAAGAAGCTGTCTATCTAAGCTTCCAAATATAACAAAATTTAAATTCAAGATGATATCTATGAAACCATGAATGACGTCACTGGAAATTCTTGATCGTATCACATCTGACACAGATAGTTGTGACAGAAGTCCCCCTATCAGGACACATCATCTCACAATCCCTTCCTTGTGAGATATAGATGCTTCTGGATTTCCATAAATCACATGAGCTCACTCAGGTAGAGGCCTACTTTGTGCAGCTCATGGTGTGAGGTATCCCTGGGTACTAAGTGATACCTCAACAAGAAGGCAAGTGAATGACTGCGAAGCCTTTGTGACAGTGGCTTGTTTCTCTTACCCAAACATGCCTGGGAGCAGAAGCCCTTTGGTTTTTGTGGGAGCCCACAAAGATTCCCTAGTTAAGCCGGGCGGTGGTGGCGCACGCCTTTAATCCCAGCACTTGGGAGGCAGAGCCAGGCGGATCTCTGTGAGTTCGAGGCCAGCCTGGGCTACCAAGTGAGATCCAGGAAAGGCGCAAAGCTACACAGAGAAACCCTGTCTCGAAAAACCAAAAAAAAAAAAAAAAAGATTCCCTAGTTAGATCTGAGCTTGCTTTACACAGCAGGGCTGCATTAGGGGATGGCTTGACCACATGCATGGTCACCAGGTGTTTGGGATGGTCTGCACTTGGCTGTGCTAGGGGGAGGTCTTTTGCTTCACCCCTTGGCATTCCTTTAAAAGCCCTTTAGCAGAAACAGAAGGGGCCAGTGGGTTTTGACCCAGGCCCTCCCGAGGCTATATTGTGTTTTCTGTCTCTCTCCTCTATGTTTCTATCTACATGTTTCTCACTTTTCCCGCCTCAAGAGTACCCTGGGGGAAAAAGAGGGAGCAGATCTCCCTCAGATTTTCTTTTAAAAAAATATTAGTGCATACACAATGTGATATTTCAGAGATGGGACCCAAATCTAGGTGTGGAATTCATTTATATTTTGTACATATGTTCTAGGTGTAGCCTGAATGTGATTTCACACAGTATTTTTGTATGCCTGTGTTTCCACTGGCCTATCACACGAAATGTGAAATTTTCCCCTTGTGGCATCATGCAGATGCTCAGTTTTGGATTTTGTCATTTGGGTTTAGAAATGGTCAATTTGGTAATAGTCACAGTAAGAGTAACAATGGTAAAATTTGTGGCCTAGGGTGGCGGAGAACTTGATGGACTTAGTGACATTTTAAACAGTAGTTGGAGAAGGGAAGGGTGTAAAGTTCAAAGGGCACATAGTATGACCTCCATCAGCTATCTAGTATACCCAAACACATAGTGTGACCTCCATCAGCATCTGGTACACCCAAACACATAGTGTGACCTCCATCAGCATCTGGTACACTCAAACACATAGTGTGACCTCCATCAGCTATCTGGCACCATATCCAAGGCTAGCTTGAAAAATACATTAAGGCAAGAACGGCACTGGGAGAAAGCTTCAAAAACTAAAGTGAATAAAAATAAACATTTAACCTACAACAAAAAAAAAATCATTTCCCTGTCACTAGAGCAAATGGTTTAAATTCAGACATATGGAAAGGTTTAACTTTCAATCCCTGACGCTAAGCCTACTTCTGGGAGAAACCCATTTATTACAGTAATGAAGTAATGAAACAATTGAAAAATAAATCTTGATTTTTTTTTTGTAGAGAATACAGAAAATGCCTGGAGGTACACCATCATTTCGGTGCTCTCAGGTTAATCCAAACACCCGTGTCTTTGCCCACGAGTTATAGGCAGGGTGTGGTCTATAACTGGTTTCAGAGAGTGGATGGGATTTGTTGAATATTATCCTTCCAAGAGCAGTAGGTATAGCATTGGGTGAGTGGATGGGGAAGGCAGAAACTTAAAACAATCCAGGTTTTAGAGTAATTGAAGGACACTTCCCTGGAAAAATAATTAGTTCAAAATCCTTCAGATTTGAATATTCACTAGAGCTGTCACTGAGAGCCAAAGGGAACAAAAATGGGTGTGTGTGGTGCCTACCCTTCCAGCCCTTCTACCAGAGTGCTCAAATTCACACAGACGTTTTACATGGTCTCTCAAGCTTGTTCCAGTGCCTTCCAATTGGTTTCCTGGAAAGCTAGTAAATTGTAGCTTTCACTGGCTTTTTTTTTT
>CABHPP010117488.1:7627-65312 GCA_902168425.1 Peromyscus attwateri | reverse complement strand
ACATCTCCTAACCCTTCTCAAACAGTTCTACCAACTGGAGATTAAGCACTCACACATGAGCCTATGGTGGCCATTCTTATTCAAACCCCCCACACTTTAAACACCCCAAAGGCAGCTACTCTTGGACAATAATATTATTACTTCTGTGTTTTCAATTTCCTTTTCTCTTTAGAATACTCACCATTTTATTAACCTGGAATGTTCTCTCAAGTATTTCCTCCACTGGAGGAGGATTCAAAATGCTTATACTTTGAAACTGATATTGAAGAATGAATTGGCACCAATTTTGACTCATGTTACTTGACAGTAATGTATTTGGCTTCTTGTGTTCCGTCTTTATTCAGGGTCAGGTTAATAAAGCACAATGTCATAAACTAACTGGCTTGTAAACAATAGAAATTTAATTTCTCCCAGTGCTAGAGTCTACAAGTTCCAAGATCTAGGCACTGACAGGTTGAGTGAATGGTTAGGGCCCTCTTCCCAGTTTATAGACTGCTATGGTTTTAACTTAAAATGGTATGTGGGAGAGATGTGCCTTTTCTGGTAATTTTGCTTGTTTTGAGATAAGGTCTCACTCTATGGCCCACACTTATTAGATAGCCCATGCTGGCCTCAAAATCATGGCAATTCTCCTGCCTCAGCCTCTGAAATACTGGGATTACAGAACAAACTCTTTCTTGTACCTTAAAGGACATCTATACTATCCATTAGGGCAAGGGATCTTAAGAACTACCCACTTCTTTTTTAAATTATTTTTTATTGTTTGAGAGTTTCATACATGTATATAATATGCTTTGATCAAATCCACCTTATTCCCTAATCCCCAGTTCCTCTCTTATTCCTCTTATTACTACCACTCCAACTTCATGTATTTTTTTTTAAACATTGATCTGTATATAACTGGCAGTAGTACTAACTGTTGGAGTACAGGTAGTCTCTCAAGGGTTGTATCCCAAAAGAAAACTGATTCTCCTTTCCCTGGCATTTGCTTATTGATTGTCAATGGCCAATAGCTCCTCAGCTAGGGATAGGACTTCATGAAGCCCTCCCTAGCCATGTTGGGAGTTCGGCTGCCTTGAGCATGTTAGTTCTTGTGCATACAGTCACAACTGCTATGAGTTCCTATGTACCGCAGGGATTTGGGGAGGAAAAAGAATAATGGAACAGGAAGGATTAAGTGGAGTGGGAAGATGGAAGGGCAGGGAAGAGGAGATAACAAACACGAAAGACCTTTGAAAATGCCATACAGGATCCTACTACTGCAGAACCTTCCTAAATTACGTATATTATACATATTTTATTGTCAGTTTACCACTTAGGATGAGGGCACCTCAACTAAAGAGTTGCATCGATCCGTTTGTTCTGTGGCCAGACTGTCTTGGTTGATGATGATGTGGGAGGCCCCAGTCCACTGTGGGTGGTACCATTCCTAGGCAGATGGTTCTGGGCTGTATAAGAAAGCTAGCTGAACCTGAGCCAGGGAGTGAGCCAGTAAACAGCATTACTCCATGATTTCTGTTTCCAGATTCCTGCCTTGAGTTCCTGCTCTGACTTCCCTCAATGATGGATTGTAACCTGAGGTGTGAGCCAAAAAACTAACTCTTTTCTCTCCAAATTGCTTTTGGTCATGGTGTTTATCACAGCAACAGAAAGCAAACTAGAACATGGTAGGGTATGCCTCTCCTAGATTCCATAGGCTACCAAGTAACAAGTACCCAGTGTCAAGTACAGCTTACTTCTTTTCTAGTTGTTGGTCACCAACACTACAGAATACTGCCATTGTTCTTGTTTACCCCGTAGAACTTGATAGTAAGACCCTATTGCTGAAGACACCCCATTCACAGGATATGGAGAAATCAATTTGATACTGATCTGGGAACTGGTCACTTCTTAATGACTCTTCATATCATCACCTTGGGTTTTAGATGCATTTCAACACATGCATCTGGGATGGGAAGGGGTTACAACCATTCAGTCCATAACAACTCACAATATGGCTTTTTAAGTTCAATCATCTTGTGATGTGCGTTAGTAGTTCGAGTTCATTTCACTTCCTTCCCCTGCTCTACTCTCCCTGTCACTGCTGAGTGGCAGACACACCAGAGTCCCTGGGTGATAGTCATTTGGATTGTTTTCGATTGCTAGCTATTATAAATGCAGCTGACCTAGACATCCTCAGACATTTGTGTAGACATGTTTTCATTTTCTTAGGCAAATATCTAAGAGTGAAATAATTTTGTGAGAAACCATGAGATTATTTTCCAAAGAAGTTCTACCGTTTTTTTTTTTTTTTTTTTTCAGTGCCACCAGCAAAATTTGAGATTTCCAGTTGCTCTAACGATCACCAACATTTGGTATTTTTGCTTTTTAAATTATTATAACAGATATGGAGTAAATTCTCAGTAGGGGCTATATACAAATTTCTGTGGTAATTAGCAATGTACAGCATCTTTTCAGGTAGCTTTCAGGCATTGGGATATCTCACTTGCTGTATGGTCTGTTTCAGTGTTTTGCTCATATTTTATTTATGTGTCTTTCAGGGTATTTCTCTATGACATCTAAAGTGGTGAATTCATTGACACAGAGTTCTTCCTAGCACGCCTTACTCATTCATTAAAGTTAATAGTACCCTCAATGCCCTTTTCTTTATTGTTGATTTGATAATTGGTGCCTTATTCCTCTTATATTTCCTTGACTAGTTTCTTGTCAATTATTTATTGATCTTTTGAAAAAAATAGCTTTTTGTTTCATAGATTTTTCTGGTTTTGTTGTCTAGACCATTCATTTCCTATCTTTATTACTTCTTTATATTTACTTTGGGTTTAATTTGTTCACTTTTTTTCCTGATTAAAAGTGGTATATCAGATAATTTCTCTTAGATCTTTTCTTTTTTAAAACACAGATGTTTACAACTATGCACATTAAGGACTGCTTTACTAAATTCCATGGATTTTGTTGTGTTTTGATTTCACTATCAAGTTAAAATATTTTCTAGATTTCTTTAATTTTTTTTCATGGGTTGCTTAGAAATGTATCTCTTAATTTACAACTATTTAACAAATTTAACAAAACTTGTTTTTAATTTTCCAACTCAGTCAGAGATAGTACAGAATGCCAATACTTTAAAATTAACAGAAATTTAATTGCTAGTATATGACATATCTTAGAAATTTTAACAGTTACAGTGAAAAAAACTTTGTATCACTTAAGTCAAGGTGTTTGATAGTACTGAGACTTCAGTATGGGTTTTCAGCCCACTTCTACCAATTTTCAAAAACAGTCTGTGGAAATCTATGTCTGTTCATCCCTTCTTTTCTCTTGGTTTTCACTTCATGTATTTTGATGCTAAATCTATGGTCTAGAAAACTGTATTTATTTATTAGGGTGTGTGTGTATGTGCTTATGTGTGTGGGCATGTGCATGCCAGGACACAGATATGGAGGCCAGAGGACAGCTTTTGGAGTCAGTTCTCTTCTTTCAACACATGGGTCCTGGGGATTGAACCGGGATTGTCAGGCTTGTTGACAGGTACCATTACCTGCTGAGCCATCTTGCTGATGCAATATAAAATTTTACACACATTTATTTATGTATTTCTGATGAATTGTCCCTTTTTTATTACAAAGTATTATTTTAATGACTAACAATATTTTCTAAAGTCTATTTTATCTGATATTAAAAATATCATATCAGACTTTGTCTTAGTTGATATTTCTGTTGCTGTGAAGAGACAGCATGACCATGGCTACTCATATAAATGAAAACATTTAATTGAAGGGGCTTGCTTACAGTTTCAGAGATTCAGTCCATTATCACCATGGATGATGGCAGCATGCAGGCAGATGTGGTGCTGGAGCTGAGAGTGCTACAATTTTGTAGGCAATAGGAGGTTGACTGAGACGCTGGGTGGTATCGTGAGCATAGGAAACCTCAAAGCTCACCTACATAGTGACACACTTCCTCCAACAAAGCTATACTCACTCCACTCCAACAAAGCCACAGCTCCTATATTGCCACTCCCATTGAGATTATGGGGCCCAATTATGTTCAAATTACCAGTGTTATATTGTACATATGTTTTCATTCTTTTGCTTTTATTCTATCTTTTCTTCTTTATACTTAAACTCAGTTTCTTATAGGCAGGAGTTTATAGATTCATTCATCATTTATCTACTTTCATAATCTTTTTTAAACAGATTTATTTATTTACTCTGTATACAGTGTTCACCTGCACACCAGGAGAGGGTACCAGATCTCATTATAGATGGTTGTGAGCCACCATGTGGTTGCTGGGAATCGGACTCAGGACCTCTGGAAGAACAGCCAGTGCTCTTAATCTCTGAGACATCTCTCCAGCTCATAGTCTGTTTTAAGAGGAAACATTTATTTACCTTCCGTTTAATGTAATCATCAGTAGAGTAGTCTCCAAGTCTCCTCCCTTGCTCGCTATTGTCTGTCCTCCTATTTGTTCTTTGTTATTCTATCCTCTTTTCTTGTCTTATTTTTCTTGATTTAGCTGAGATTTTTAATATTGCATTTTTATTGCAACGTTTGGCTTATTAGGCACATTTTAAAGTGATTAGTCAAGGATTTGTTATATGAATTGTTTACCCCAACAAAAAAAGTTCATAGTTCATTGCCAGAGCGTATGTTTGAATTAGAAAGCTTTTCTGTGTATTTTACAAATACATACCAATTAGTAATTAGCAGGTGTGTATCACAATCAATGAATAACTATGCCACTTTTGACAAAGGCTCCTGGTGATTTGTCTTTGTTTATCTTTAAAAAAAAACACTCCTGTTTTACAGTGATCAGCTCATGTAATTTAACTTTGAAAAACTATTGGTATTGAATAATATTATTCCCCATATTCATTTTGAATATTAACAGGAAAATATAAAAAGTCACCTTTTATCAAAAAATACTTCATTAATTCAACCATCAGATCCAGAAATTACTTTAACTTTTGGAAAATGTGATTGTAGATGAACTCTTTGACAGACTCTGCTGCAACAGGAGAACATGCAATTTCTTAAACTACACTTGGAGAAATATTATTTAAAAATGCAACTGAAGCCAGATTTGGTGATGCATACCTATAATCTCAATGTTTGGGAACCCAACACAGGCAGTTTGCGACTTTGAGGGCAGCTTGAGCTACATACCTTGTCTCAATTCCTGCTTTCCTTCAAAAAAAAAAAATAGAAAAGAGGTTGAGATAGGACAGACAAAGGGCACCTAAAGAAGTAATATCAGCAAAAATCTTTACAGTAAGGGAAATCTTAGAGGTGGTCACAATAATGGAGGCACAGAAGTTGGATGCAAAGATGGTGGAGACTTGTACATGATAGAGTCTGACACACCTCCATGGCAGAAAGAAGATGCTTTGCATGGAACGTTACAGCTGGAGAAGATGGAAAGCTCCACTTTGATCTCCAACACTCAAACTGTTTAAGATGTGCTGAATGAATAGTAGTTGTGTTGTTTTTTTTATCTTCTTACTCATTCATTATTAACAGTAAGATTTGATGATCTACTGTTTAGACATTTTTGGAGATCACAGAGCAATTATGATCGTTCTCACGGATCAGACAGAGTTGCAAAACCATGCAAAGCAAGGCTTTCCTGCCCGTCTCACCCCTCTCCCAGGCTTTGTGCTATTGTCTGGCACTCTATGTCTATGTTTTATTTCTATAAGATGTTTTTGATCACAACAGCTACCTTTTTAATGTATTAAAATAGATGAGAAGGAGGCTTGGGTGCGCTCAGTGGTAGAAAGCTTGCCTAGCATGCATAAAGCCCTAAGTTTGATACCCCGCAGTACACACAGATACACACAAATATATACAAGAAAACAGTGTCGTATTTTATTAATTATTAGACATTTCCCAGCAAAGGCCCATGTTCCTGTTATTAAACTTATCTTTAATCTGGAAGAAAGACTTTAACATTTACTAAATTATGGGTCTGCCCATTTAGCTGCGTTTTGTTGTTTGAAAAATGACCATTTATTTTTTTATTCTTGAATGTTACTTTCACTATGGAATTCTAATCCACAGAATTTTCTTTTATCCCTATAAGCATATCCATCCACTGTCTTTGGCCCATACTGGTTCTGATGAATGTGCAGTAACTTCGTATCTGTCTAACATGCATACCTTTTCTTTTCACCTGTTTCTCATTATCACTGTTGTAATTAATGGTTAGAACGGGCATTTTTAAATATAAAAAGGTAGTTAGCTAATTGGAGGAGTGTATCCTCATAGGAAAAAGTAGTTGGGTGCTGCTTCACCAGCATACCTATATAAGTGTGTGTGTGTGTGTGTGCGCGCGCGCGCGTGTGATGTACATTTGTGTGTGAGGTGAAATTTCCAAACTGATTCTTCCTGAGCCTGATAGACACTGTTGGGAGGAGTCTAATATAAGGAATCTATAACTCTGAACTTGCCAATTAAAAGTATGTCTTTGATCTGAACTGGAAGCTTTGTTCACAGCATCCCTGAATTTTTTTGTTCAGTTACCAGACTGGTTAGAAGACAGAAGTTATGCTGCCTCCTTGCCTTAACTGTGGTTCACTCGTTATCCTTGGTAGCCTCCCTCTATCTGATACTGTTTCAATTGTCAAATGCCTTATTTTTATATACCTGTAATTTAAATGGCCAAAGGAGAGCATTCCAGGGGTTCATTTTGTTCCTATTCATGCAGAACCTTTCACGAGAGGCCATATCCTGGGCTGATAGTGAGTCTATAGATTTTCCTCTCTTTTCTTGTGCCTGGAGTTAGGTGGTAATCAACTTGGAGCCTACAAAGAAGTCAGGAGACTCAAGTACAGCCTTTGATGCCCAGAGTCATGATACTGTCCTAGTAGCCATAGGTACCATACTGTCATTTGTGTGGCATTTGGAGTTTTAGTGGTGGCTTTACATTCATTTTTGCATCTTATAATCAACCGATGGCATGAGAATGTGAAATCCTAGGGCAAGCAGCACAGTCTGCAGCAGTGTTAGCTGTATCTCTGTGTGAAACTAAGAAAAATATGTGTAAGGCAACTCTTTGTTAGTACTTTCATTTTGCTTCATTATAGGTCTGCTTGGATGATCAAAATAGGTGAGTGAGACCCGCAGAGGGGCAGTAACTGTGCTCTCTTGCCTCCTAGAGATCCAAACATCATATCGAGAGTGCTATCATCTCGACGCCACCGCTCCTTTTTGTTTTTTTGTTTTTTTTCACAGTAAGGTCAGATAGAGTTTAGCAGAGATGTCCATATGAATATTGTTTCTATTCCTGAATAAGCTTATAGCTTGGTTGAAAACAACATAACTTCAAAGGTCAATAGCTGGTTAAGAACTATGATTTTTATTAATGTGATGATGCTAAACTGGATGTCTTTTTATTGCAGTACCAGAGATGGCTAGACTGCCTTTTTAAGCTTTTGATTATTTATGGATATGCTATATGTTAATTCTATATTATATGGTCTTTTTCCCTTGAAATTTTTAATGAGTGTATTGAAGCCAACATGATCAAAAGGTAAACATGTTGGAAAAGAGTTGCAATGGATTGTAAGGCTGCTATTACTCATGATGCTTAGTCAAATGAAAATGTAATTAATATTTGCACGTATCTGAAACATGTAATCCTAGAAACTGCAATTATGGGAGAGTGCTTTAATGTTTGAAAGTGGAGAATTTCCCTGAATAGAACAATTAATATTTTAGTACACATTGAGAGGAAAAGCAGGGCAATTTTACATGATCAAGTTTTTAGTCTGTGCCTTAACTTTTCTGAGATAACAACACTGATGGTTGCTAATAGGCTTTATATATCGTGAGTCATTAGCATTTTCACTTGATACACCAGTAGAGTAAGCTTCAGAAATATTTAACAGAGTTTAATGGCCTCCAGCTGCCAAATACTAGATTTAATTATTTATTAAGGCCATTATGATGCATGTTTAGATAGACTGCTTGCAATGTAGCACACAAACACTAACACTGAGATTAGCTCCAATAGACTCATTCTTACAATGAAATCTAGAGATCCAGTTCTGAAGCTGTTGGCTAGGGTCTAATAATATGACCCATAAATATGTGGATGCAGAACCATCTACTGGATCATGGGCAACTAAATAGGGACCACACCCCCCCAAAGAAAGCTCATTCTCCCTCCCTTAGCTGCCATCAGTTGTTAATAACTCCTCATCTAGGGAGTGAACTCAAGTGTCCCTTCCCTATCCATGCTGGAATGATGACTGGCTTGATCTTGTGTGGTCTGATGCAGGCAAGTAGAGTTGTTCTGAGTTCATGAATACAGTGATCTTGTCATAACCAGGGGACAGTGTCCTGCTCTAGTTCTCCTCAAACTCTGGTTCTTATACTCCTTCCATCCCCTCTTCCATAAAGTTCCCTGAGACCATGTGGGAAGGATGTGATACAGATGTCCCATTCCTGACTGAGTGTTCCAAAGTACTCCACTTATTCTCTGTACTTTGACTATTATGAATGTCTGTATTGATCACCGACCCTGCAAAAAGAAACTTAAGGATTGAGAACTGCACTAATCTATGAGTGTAGACATACTTAACTTAGAAGGCAATTTGATACTATTCCATTTAGCACAATAGTAGTAGGCGCTCCCTTTGGGCCTATGAGCTGTCTGGTTATGGATTCTTGGTCATATTTGCAGTGCCAGGCATGAATTTCTTCCTATGTAGCATGCCTAAAATCAAGCTAGAATGTAGTTGGTTACTAATATAGCATTCATGCTATTATTTTACCCATGGCATATCTTGCTAGTCATTATTGTAACTTTTAGCATTCACATCTGGGTGAGATCATTGACAGAAACATTTCTCTACCCACAGTCTGAGTAGAGCTTTGTTTTAGTATGAAAGTTAGGCAGCAGGGAGGAATTTCACCGGTTAGAATGAATTTTATTTCTCCATGTCCTGTCATCAACATGTGTGGTAGCTTCAGCAATGAGGGTCTTACCATCAAGTTTGGGAAGCAATAAAGAGCAATGGCTATAGTGTTGGTTTTTTTGGGTGGGGGCTCTCTAAAACTGGCTCCACAAACAATTCAAGAGGAAGTTTCTCATACCTGGGCACTGGACTTGTTATTTAGCAACTTACAGCTTCTTGTAGAGCAGTTATCCCGTATGAAATCCCTCAAGCAGTAGGTAGAGATGAATAATGAGGATCAATGCATAAATTAATGAAACAGAAATGCAAAAGATACAAGGAATTGATGAAAAATATTTTATTCTTTGTAAAGTTAAACAAGATTGACAAACCTTTAGCCAAATTAACCAAAAGATAGAGAGAAATAGACCCAAATAAATACCATTTGAGATGAAAAGGAAGCTATTACCACAGACACCATGGAAATTCAGAGATTCTCAGAGATTCATGAGAACATACTTTAAAAATTTATATTCCACTAAACTGAAAAACCTAAAATGATGTGCAAAAATTTAAATATTTATTTCCACTTTTAAGCCATATAAAGTTTTAGATTAACAAGGACTATCCACATTAACAATCAAAGTTACATGCATGATTATTTAATAATAGTTTAAACTGATCTAAAACAAGCAATGATGTAGAAGCAGAAATTAAAAATGTGCCAACTAAATAAAGTCCAGGTCCATATTGATTCAGCAAATAATTACCAGATTATCAAAGAACTAACAGTGATATTTTTAAAAATTATTCCATAAACTAGAAAAGGAAAGGACATTTCTAAACTTTTTACAAGCAAGCTTTACTCTGATTCCCAAACCAGATAAAAATCCAAAAACAACAACAAGAAAATTATAGGACAAACTCCCTGATGAACACAAGGTAAAGGTTTTCAATAAATTCTTACAAACTGAATTAAAGAACACATCCAAAAGAATCGTCCTGATCAAGGTGACTTCATTCCAGGGATGTAGAGATGGTTCACTATATGTAAGTCAATAAATGCAATTCCCCACATAAATGGACTTTAGGTTGGATATCTTATGAGCATCTTAGTTGATCTAGAAGAGGTATTTTACAAAATCTAATATCCCTGTATGATAAAAGCCCTGGAGACATTAGGGCTGGAGGGAACATATCTCAGTATAATAAAGGCTATATATGAGAAACCAATAGCCATCATCCTGTTGAATGGAGGAACCCTCAAAGCATTCTTACTGAGATCAGGAATAAGAGAAGGGTATCCACTTTCATCACTACCCTCTCTATATTTTATTTTAATAATCACTGATTAAAGTTGTATTTGTCTTGGAAAATGTACTTTGTTCTTTCCCATAGTTTCTAATATCAGGATAGGAAATCAGTACAGAGCCAGAACATGATTCATGCATGCCCCATTTGTTTTCAATAGTTATTTCTAGATGTTTAATGCTCCTTATGATTTAGGAAGTAAACAACTCAGAAGTCTCGGGAAGTTTCTGAAGCTTACCAAATTTACAAGTCTCCTTCCTCCTCAAGTTATAGAAAAGCAGTGAGGGGTACTGAGTAAAGGAGTCTCAGACTTGTAGAACCATTTGTAAGTCATACAGTGAGCTCCAGGGTCCTAGATTTCGTGAGTTGTCATCCATGCTGGAATGGGTTTTTGGTAATACAGTTACCTTTGAGTTATCCTTGCTACCATACATAACCCCAATAAACTCACTGATTCATCAAGTTGTATTTCAATAGTATTGTTACTTTGGTCTGTCACTGGCTTCCCATCTGGGATAAATAGGCTCTGGCTTATATCTCCTTAGAAATAGTGTCACAAAAAAGCTCAGATTTTCTCTTTTCCCCTCTTCCACTTATCTAATTTTGCTCCACCTGCCCATCATCATCATCATCATCATTTGTTTTTGTTTTTGTTTTTTTTTTTGAGACAGGATTTCTCTGTATAACAGCTCTGGCTGTCCTGGAACTTTCTTTGTAGACCAGGCTGGCCTTGAACTCACAGAGATCTGCCTGCCCCTGCCTCCTGAGTGCTGGGATTAATGGTGTTTGCCACCACCTCCTGGCTCTGTCCCTTATTATGTATGTGATTTTGATTGCTAAAGTGAATAGTTACTAATAATTTGAAACTTTACAATGATTTATCAAAATAGAAATAAATATCTAAAAAGCAACACACACAAAAAAATGAATTTGCCCCAGGAAAGCAGTTTGTTTGTACTTTTACTTTTAAGTGTATGTGTGTGTGTGTGTGCTGGAGGAAAGGGTATGTGAATGTAGGTGCCTGTGGAGACCAGTAGAGGGTGGTAGATTCTCTGGATCTGGGGTTAAGTTGTGTATTTCGTCATAGACCATGGGAACTGAAAATGGGTCCTCTACAGGAGCATTATCTACTCAACTGCTGAGCCATCTCTCTAACCTGAAAGAACCATTTTTTTGGAGAAAATATCACATTTTCTTGATGCTGCTATGAACATTACTCATTGCCCTCCCATTTTTCTTTTTTTATTGTTATTACTTTTTTAAAAATAATTTTATTTATTTGTTTGTTTATTTATTTACTTTACAACCTGGATGCAATTTCCCCTCCTTCCTCTCCCCCCAGTCCCTCACCTGGTTGACCCGAAGACCTAGGATACAACCAAACATAACTGGAGGAAAAAATATTAATAAAATGATGCCTAATGATAATCTTCTATATATGTAGATTGGTGCCTAGCCCAATTGTCATCAGAGAGGCTTCCTCCAGCAATTGATAGAAACAGATGCAGAGACCCACAGCCAAACATTAAGCAGAGCTCAGGGAATTGTGCAGAAGAGAGGGAGAATGGAATATAGGATTCAGAGGGGTCAAGGACCTCACAAGACAACTCTCAGAATCAATGAACCTGGGCTCATAGGATCTCACAGAGACTGAACCAACAACCAAGGAGCCTGCATGGGACTGACTTAGGTACGCTGCATATATGTTACAGTAGTGTAGCTTGGTTCTCTTGTGGGATTCCAACTGTGGGAACAGAGGCTGTCTCCTGATGTGGGGATGCGGGATGGCTTGGGAAAGAGGGCTGGGAGGTGCGAGGAGGGAGGAGGGGGGATCTGTGGATAGTATGTGGAGTGAGTAGAAAATTTCTTAATAAAGGAAAAGGAAAGAAAAAAAGAATTTTTCACTTTATTCTATCAATTCCATCACATGTAAAAGAGTGATACTATGTCAAAAGACCAAAAAAGAAAAAAAATGAACATTACAAAAGAGTTTGAAGACAAACTAGCAATAAATAAACATTATCTATTATTTTATTATCATTATAGTCTATCTACTGTATAACATTTGACAAATCAAATTTGCATAGACTTTCCAGAGTAAAAATGAAAAAAAAATACCAGCACTTCATTTATATGAATGGAAAAAATAATGTATGTTTATCTATATATTATTTCCGCCCTCCCATTTTTCAAACTCTGTTTATTTATATAGGTTTCCATATCTAGGGTAATAAAATTTGAAAATAAGTAATTGTCTACCAATTACAATTGATATTAATGATGAGTTCTGGGAAGCTACCTACACAGCTACTGAACTGTAACCGGAGTCTTACTAACTTTGCTGTGTTACATGGTATTGTCTTAATTTTAACTCCAGGCTTATTGATGCATGTAGGAAGCCATTTGTACTAATATAATTAAGAGAACCCTACCTAACTCTGATGAAAAATTACTTGAAAGGACGGGGTCCTTATTTTAAAATAAACGAACTATTGGGAGTAATTACTATTAGCCCAACTGTAATTGGATTTAATGAGATTGAATGGAAACAAATTAGATGTAATTGGAAGCTAAGCAAAAGTCAATTAAATCTTTATAATTTTAACTTTATAAAAGTTATTGAATTAAATGACCAGGATCAATTAGCAAAGGAAATAAAGCCAGAAAGTACATTTCCAGGAAAGGAATATTTTTGTTAGAAGAAAGGTATTGTTTCACATAATGGTTAGAGTTCACTGAAAATCAGTTTAATTAATTTTGCAGCCTTGGCAATTTAACTTCAAAGAAGTAATTATGCAAATGTATAATCTCACCTACAAAGTAGTGCAGAAGTTGTTCTAAGGAATCAAAGAGTAGAATTTATTTGATAAAATAAAATAGCATATTTATTAAAACACAAGTGAATTGACTTGGCTTTGAATAAAGATATGGTTGCAATAACCCGATATTCACTTCGTGGCTAGGTTGGCTGTATAAAAGCTGCATCTGACCTCCTGTAGAATTTGTGATTGAAGTGTTTTAGCACATTACATTCTAAGGACTCACTCTGTTGCAGTGTGTACTCCCACAGTGCTGTTGTCAACCCTAAGGACCGTCACTCGAAAGACCCTAGTGTCAGTTTTTAACGTAAGTGGTGTTCCACAAAACTAGTCACCTGGGAGCTCACTACCAATAATGTGTGGTGACCAAAACAATCCCCTGCAAATGCAGAAATCACTCAATGTGATTTCTCCCTGGGTGTTCAAAGAGATGTGTATTCTGACTCATTTCATAATGCCTAATGACCTTCAAGAGAGGGTACAAAAATTTACAGACTTCAAAATGTACTGGAATAGGATTATAGTTTTGATTTGCGGTGGACTTTTAAATCTTTGGTTATGATAAAATTGTTAATATTAACATTTAAAAAGGATATTCTAATTTTAAAACAGAAGGAAAGGGGAGTTTGGAAATTTTATTATGCTTCTTCACTTTCTCAATACAAAAAGATTAACACTTCAACAACACCTACAAAGGTAAGCACAGTGGCAAAGTGATCACAAGAAAGGAGTCTAATGAGATGGACATGCGGGTTAGCTTTGTTGCAACTGAAGTCTGAAATAAATCTAGCTGCACATACACTATTGATATGGCAAACCCTTTGGTTTTTTTTTCTGGGAAAAATGCACATTTGTGTTTAATCATATTAGAGTTGATTGAGTCATAATATCCAATGTAGATAGAAACCCTGATGTTGCAGGGATAATTTTGTGCAAAAGAGTGAATCAGAGGAAAGAATCTAGACTTTGAATTGATAACAAGCATATTTTTATAACACAACCCCATCCCAACCAACTATGCTTCTTAACATGATATTGCTCCAGATGGTGCAGATCTGGCATTCTTCTGGAGTCCATGATGAAGGGAAGATCCTCAGAATTCTGGCAAGGGATGCTACTACTTTTGAAGTGGTGGACGGATGAATTTCTCCAATGAGTACAGTTGGCATATTGACAGTTATACAGGTTTTCAACGTGTGATGAGAGTCAAATGATTTAAATATCTATCACTAACCTCCAGGTCTCACAGGGATTCAGTTTTTCTTTTGTGTTAATAGGTAGTTAGAAGCTATGTTTGAAAATCAGAAAACATGATGCCAATAGAAGCAAGTATAAATAAGGAGGAATCAAAAAAAAAGGTACAGAGAGGGAGGAGAGTGTGAAAGGGGAAGGGAGAGAGAGAGGGAAAAAAGATGGTGGGGAGAAATGGAGAGAAGAGGGAAAGAAGGGGAGAGAGAGCCCTTAACAAAATTGGTAAATGAGTTTTCTGCTGCCCCTTTATCCAGATTTTACCATTCTTCTCTGATTTCTATTGTTTCTTGTCCTATCTTGTCATGTTGAGACCAAGATGAAGAAAGGAAAGCAGTAACTATATCAGAGAAATAAGAGGAAGAAAGGACCAGGGAAGTCAACACCATGGTAGAAGAAATAGAGAAGTATGAAATCAAGCATTTTGTCCCATGATAGCATAGTTTCCTGAAGACCACATTTTAAAAAACTGACAGTGTACACCAAGCACTTCAAGCGTCCATGTGTCATGCTGATGGTTGACAAACTTTGAAAATGAAAGTCATCTGCAGGAAGGATTTAAAGACTGGTTGTTTCAGTGATGTGCATCTTCTACTAGCAATATGCTGCAGTACTTGTGGCTCAGGCTAAGTTTAAGAATTATCTACATTGCGCCGGGCGGTGGTGGCGCACGCCTTTAATCCCAGCACTCGGGAGGCAGAGGCAGGCGGATCTCTGTGAGTTCAAGGCCAGCCTGGGCTACCAAGTGAGTTCCAGGAAAGGCACAAAGCTACACAGAGAAACCCTGTCTCAAAAAACCAAAAAAAAAAATTATCTACATTGCAAATCATTTCAACATGGACTTCAAACCAAAAGGCAAAGACCAGGATCACATTTCAGTTTTATTGTGTGATACTTTGCAAGTGGTTTAACTTCTTAGATCCTTAGATTTTCTCTTAATAAAATATAGACTATCATGCAGATTCACTGAAATATATTAAAATTATACTTACCCTTATAAATAGTAACACAAGTATTGAATAAAAATCTTTTCAAAGGCTAAACTTTCAATAAGTGATAGTTACCTTACAACAATAATTCCTTTTTTGACATCTTAAAATTTATTTTAATTTGGAAGGATTTTCAGAAAGATGAAACAAGAGATAGGTCATAAGTTTTTATATGTTTTAGAATTCCTTTTTTAAATGTCACAAATGAGTAAAAATTTAGCTAGGTATAAAATTCTTGGTTTACATGTTTTCGACATCAGTCGTCTTGTATTCATGGTTTCATCTTCACTATTTATAACCTTTAGACTGGCTCTATAGAGTAAGATTTAAGTTTGGAATTTTTCTATAAGAATTTCAGTGTATTATTTATTGATTTAAATTTTGGTCAAAGAAAGGTAGTGGTAAAATCCACACTTTTAATAAATACTAAGTTCAGCAAAATCTGAAACCATTCATAGTTTATCTTACTCTTTAGAATTTTACTTTTGTAGGAAATTACTCCCTTTCTTTGAACCAATAAAGTAAAATTATTTTATTTCTTTAAGGCGATTAATTGTTGTGGCTGTTTATGCCTCTACTTTATTTACAAGGGCACATTTCTATTTTACTCCTACTGTTGTAATTTATCTACTCTTGTTTTTCTTTTGGTTCATTGCTGGTAGCTTATAGACATGTCAGAGGTGCAGCAGATGGCAATTGAAGATCAGGTGTCAGGCCACCAGAAGACTGTCTCTCAGATGGGTATGTCTCATTCAAGCAAGGCTTACGAGAATACAGATTCCAGGATGTATTTTGCTTCTGTTGTGTCCCTGTGTGCTTGCTGCTACCATATATTAGGTATGGCGAGTCTCCCACTGTGTATATCATAATGTGTTCATCTCATGAATATATTTCATCTACTAGGCACATTTATGTCTGTGGATGGTCAGGAAAATGATTACTTCTTAAGCTGTTTAATTTTGATGAATAGAAATAATACCAGGATAGTTTTCATAATGAGGCCTGTTGTTCCACAGGAACTGTAAGATACTTAGGACCTGTTTTATATCATACCTCATGCTGACATAGGAAAATTTCCACAGCCATCAAGATAGCTGTATACTATTAACTGATTTAAGGCCTCAAAGTAAGTTCAGATTAGACCAGGTGCCTTGCAATTGGGTTTTAAGATATAAATTTCCCAGGAAAAAACAGTCCCGTTCACAAGGACATATAGCCAGGTATCTGATTTGTTGAACCAAGTTTAGAGATACAAAGCAACTTTATCACAGTGCCAATCTCTTTCCTAGGTCTGGCTAATTATCTAGAACAGCAATTACCTCTCTGCACAAATTCCTAACCTCAATTTTATGATATGGGCATGTACCTGAAATCTCAAAGTTCAGCCAACAGTTTTTTTGTTGAGTCCTAAAATTGTGTGGGTGAAACAGAGTTGCAAGTTTCCTTTTTTATGATCTAAAGTTACACACAGGATAGGATTTGTGCCTTGGAGAGTGCTGAGTAAGTTTAGCTGTTCTCCATGAGCCTCTGCCCCCGACCCTGCAGCTTACACACTGGGGGGATGGGGCTTCCTAACCTCACTTGCTTTCCCTGACAACATAGCTCCTTCTCCATGTAAACAATCCAGTCCAAGAGAACTCAATATTTTTATGAATGTTAATCACAAAATGTTACAACCCTTAGAAATATAGGATATATTCACAAATTCCCCATTTTTCTTAGACTCCTCAGTACTTTAGTTTTATAAAGCTATCTCTCTAAATAGATAACAATGACTGGTTATTTCTTTGAAACTGCAGCTGTGAGATTACAGGCCACCAATTGGAAAGCTAAGGATTATTACATATGTGTTGTCAGGACAACTCTGCTTCTCACCATTTACTTTAGAAATAAAATGTGAGCCTCAAATGTAACTTTTATTTTGCCTGAAGGATTTTCTGATATATATATATATATATATATATATATATATATATATATATATATCTGGGTGAGAAAAAGAAAGAGAATTCAGTATGAGAAAATAGAGATATCATCAGACACTAACTTGTGTGTTTCTTTCCTATACCCCTCAGATAGAAAAGTCTAGCTTTTGCCAACACTGTGGATTGTTCACAAACCCTGTGCTGTCTGAAGGCTAGAACTCCAGGGCAGCAATAGTTCATATTACAGGAGATTATTTGGTAATTTTTTCAAAGATTTGAACATTGAGTTTTGTTGATTCTTTTCACTCAATCTCTCACTGCTTTGATTTTTAGCTGAATAAAAATTCCTTCCGATTTCTTCAGGTATACCTTGTCATTTTCCTCCTACTTCCTACACAGCTTGCTTAATATACACACACTCACACACACATGCACCTATACATATATGCCTATATGTATACATGCCATATATACATATACATATATAATTTTCCCATCTTAACAATTCTTAAATGTACAGCAAAGTAGTGTGAACTATATATATGTTGGTGTGTAAAATATTTAAAACTTCTTTACTTTAAAAAACAAACACAATAGCATTGATTATATCCTATTTTATTCACTCTCCTAGCCTTTAACCACCAATAGTCTACTTCATGTTTATTTATTTTATATTCATGAATTTGTGTATGTGTATTATATCTCTGTGTATGTGAATGTGAATGCAATGTCGCCAGAGGCCAGAAGAGGGCGCCAGATCTCCAGATCTTACATCTGACTGTGATTTGCCCCATGTCAGCTCTGGAAAATGAACTTGCATCCTCTGCAAGAGCAGGAAAAACTCTTAACCATCAAGCCACTTCTCCAGCCCCTTTACTTATGTATTTTAAGAGTTTGACTATTGTAGCTTACATAGGTGGACTCATGCAGTATTTGTTATCTTTTAGAATTTGTGACTAGTTCATTTCTCCTAGCACAATATCCTTAAGGTTCATGGATATTGCAATGCAGACAGAATTTCCTTCTTCTTCCAAGGCAGAATAATATTCTATTGTATGTACATCTGTCAAGGGACTTTTAAGTTCTTGTGAACCATGCTACAATGATCTAACTGTGTCTTAAGATCTTGGTATGATGACTTCTGATACATGCACAGAGGTAGAATTTCTGAATCATTAAATTCACCAATTTTCTTAATTATTTTTAGATATTCATTTATTTATTGGTGTGTGTGTGTGTGTGTGTGTGTGTGTGTGTGTACATATGTATACTGGTACATGTGCCTATGGGTTTATGTAGGCCAGAGGAGGCATCAGGTTCTCCTTTACCATTTTCTTTTTATAATTTTTTGCTTTTAGTCAGCCTCTTCCTGAACTTGGGGCTCATATTTTCTTGGCTAGGCTAGAAACCAGCAAGCTGATCTTTCCGTCTCTGCCTTCTTTTGAGCTGGGGTTACATTAGTGTGTAGGATTCCTGACATGTTGTATGTGTGCTGAAATCTAATGATTGTGTGACAAGCATGCTTAACCACTGAGCAATCTCCCCAGCCCAAATTTATTAATTTTAATTCTGGTTTTCTTATACAAAAACTTCAAATCTGTAGATATCTCAGACTTTACTTACATCTTTATGTTTTGATATGTAATACTTCTATCATTTTTCTAAGTATATTGCATTATTGTAAGTAGTTTTATGTCAATACATTAGTTATGTATTTACAGTCTCTAACTGTATTAGGCTGTAACCTCTTTGCTATTAATTTTTGATGTACTTGAATTTGGTCTAATTACATTCTTTTGAATGATATATATTATTTGAAATCTGTTAATAGCCTTGATCATTAATCTTAATTGTCAACTCAATGTGATTCATAATCACCATGGAAATGAAACTCTGGGTGGATATATGGGTTTTTATCAGAAGTTTAAATGATGAGGGAGGGCCAATGTTTAATGTAGGTAGCACCGTCCCATGGGCTGGAAGGAGAAAGTGAGCTGAGCACCAGCATTCATCTGTCCTGACCTCAGATGGAATATAACCAGTTGCCTCACACTGCTGCTACTGTGACATCCCTATAAAAATGGCCTAGACCCTGAAACTCTGAGCCAGAATAGACATTTCTGTTCTTATGTTGCCTTTTTATGATATTTTAACTAGATAAATAACTAGAAAGCTGTTAATATAACCTGTTTTATAACCATTTACTTAGATTTCTAGTTACCACTACAAGGATTTATTTGTTTATAGGAGCTCATTAGGTCTTGAACTTGCTATATAGCCCAGGATGACCTTGAATTCTTGATCCTCTTTTTTCATTTCTCAAGTGCTGGCACTATAGGTGTGTACCACTATGCCTAGCTCAAGGTGCAAGATTTTACAAATGATGTTTTATTTGTATGATATGATTTGCCAGTTAAGGAGAGAAACATTAAAATTTAATGTTATGATAGTTGTGTATGTCCAAGAATGTCAATCATTAACTAGTGATCTTTTTGCCTCTCATATTGTTTTTCAACTTAATATGATTTTATTAGATACTAACACTCTTATATCAGGTATTTCTAGGTTAATATCTTTTTATTATCTCATTTCTACCTTTCAGTTTCAGTCTATCATCATATTTTACCTGTGGCTCTTTGGAGTTGCACACAACTAGATTCCTTGAGTGCAGTTTCATTATGTGTATTTAAATTATTGTTGCAAGCTACTTGCATTTATAGTGATTACTGATACATTTATTACACTATAATCATTTATAATTAAACCATATAGAAATAGTATATAGCATCATTATGTACTAATAATGGCTATATTTGTATTTGGCTATGTTATTTTGCCACAGTTTTTCATGCTTCTGTTTTTGGTCCCCTTTCATTCCTGATTTCTATTGGCTTGATGGAGTTTAAAATACTGATGACCCTTTCGACCTCTGCATAATGAGAACAGCTGACATGAGCCAGACTCAGCAGAACCAACAAGCAATTTATGTGTTTTACAATTTTGATTTGTGGGTGTTTGCTCAGCTATTCTCAATTAGTGGGAAGTCTGTGAGGCCCCTGTTGTGAGTTAGTCACTCAAGAGAAGTTTGTATTTGTTTCCACTGATGTTCCAAAGCGTCTCCTCCCTGGGTTGTTTTTTTTTTTTTTTTAAATATTTTTTCCCTTGGCTTGGGTTTTCTTAGACTCTGCTGAAGTACAAATTTAAAATCCAAATCTGTTTCAGGGTAAAACTGGTTTTGCATCCTCAGGGGGAAATGGTTTTTCTTTCTCAGGACTCAGACTGAGATGGACAAGCTCCTTTTTTATCTCCTAACTTTTTTATGTCCTGACTCATGATTCTGAATTGATGCCTAGGTCTTTTCTCCCACTATGCCAAAGCCTTGTCTCGGTGCTGGCACAACTATCAGATTTGAGTCTTGGGGTTGGGAAAGCTTCAGGAGCAGTCACGTTTTTGTATTCATCGACTATTCAGGGTTTTTTCTTGGTCTTCCTGTCACTCTTCCCTGCGGATTTCTCTTAACTCTCTCAGAGGTACAACTATGCATTTAAATGTGTGGTTTTTTCTTCTTTGCATTTTTATCTGCCATTTCTATGTGTGGTCAGAATATCTTCTTCAACTCATTGCTAAAAGATGTTTACTTCACTGAAACTTAGAAACATCAGTTCCATACAAATTATATCTCTCCTAAAATCATTATTGCCTATTAGCCCATGGGATCCCCAGGTGCTCCTACTGAGCCACATCAAATTCTAGTTTTGCCATGTTCTTTTGATATAGTTATACTTCATTTAATAACGCTTATAACTTTGATTGTTTCTTGTGTAATGTTGGATTCTATTACCATTAGTTCATGTTAGTGTGACTCTTAATGTCTGTCATGCAGTGCTGGGGTGTCTTAAACACATCCTGTTCTAGACAGGATTATACATACATATATATGTATAATACATTATATAATACATATATATGTAACAATAATTAATGAAAAAAGAGGCCATGAATTTTAACAAAAGAAAGGAAAGGTGTATGGGAGGACTTTGAGGGAGGAAACAGAAGTGGGAAATGATATAATTATATTATAATCTCAAAAAATAAAAGTAATAAACAATAAAAAGATAACCTGTGATCTTAATGACTATGAGGAGATCATGCATCTAATGCTATGGAGCTATTTCTGTTTAATAGGTGATTTCTTCATGGCAGGAGAGGACAAAATGCTCAGAGTAAAATAAAATTTCTTTCTTATGTGTGGGTATTGTTGGTGGGTTCATGGGTGGTTGCTTAGCTATTCTCTACAACAGTTCTAATGTCTCTGAGAAGCAGGTTCATAAACAGATTGTGTAAACATTGTGTTTACCACAAAATTTCCTTTGGTTCTTCCACTGGGGGCAGACACAGTAATTATTTAATTTATTTAATAACTTTAATTGTATGTATAGCTCTGTGAGTACATATAGATGAGTGTAGATGCCTGCAGGGGCCATCAGATCACCTATAGCTAGAATTATAGGCAGCTGTGTGCTACCTGAAATGGGTGTTAGGAACTGAACTCAGGTCCTCTACAAGAACAATACATGTTTTCAACCACTGAGCCATTGTTCCAGTCCCCACAGTAAGTTCTTGGAAAAGGATGCTCATGAGTTATATGTGTCCTCAGAAATACATCTGTAGTAGCAACTGTGTACTAAGTGAAATCTATGGATATATGGTAGTCATCTATTTGTTCCAAAATGTTGCTATGTTAAAATGTTCTTTTTTATCCCTCTCTCCCTCTGTCCTTTTCTTGCTTAGTCTTGTGCATTACTCTTTCAAATCTTCAGGAGTGATGATGTAGCTCAGCAATAGGACACTTGCTTGACATCATGTAGCTCTGGGTTTGGTTACCATCACCGAAAATTTAAGAACCCTTCAGTGGTGCTTCATCCACAGCAGAATGAATTTTGGTTACTGCGATTTTCAAGTTGACCACTGGATCAGTCTTCTGATAGGCTTCGAGTCTATAGGAACTCCTGCATTTTGTGGCTTTCAGGAAAATGGACATTAGCAACATATGAGGACATGAAATACAGCTACATTTTATACTAAACCGGGCATTGTGAATACTGACCAAGCTTTCAGTGTCCCCATGATATCTGTGGACCAAGTTTACATCCTTAGATTTGAGAGTATCTACCATAACATCTATCACATGGCTTTTTATAGAAGACAGTAAGTCAATCTCTTTAATACCCAAATTTCACTTTTCACCCAACATAATAGTTATTAGTGGCTCTCTTCTAATTCCATTATGGCCTCATTCATTGTACAATAACAATTATTGTAACAAAATTCTCTAAAACTTTGGACTTGTTTTCCAATACTGTGGCATGCTTCCTGAAGAGGTCTCAATGGTAGAACTCATCATTATTTAGCAGTATCTGTTTTTTTTTTTAAAAAATAAATAATCACCAATTACTTATACCTACTTTTATAGTACATACATCTGATTCTCACAAACATGTAGCTATATATTAATGAGAGTTTTTCTTATAAGAGTTTTAAGTAGTTTGTGAAGACTCTGCAAAATGGAGTTTAGAAGTACTTTCAGTCTCAAAAAATGAAGATGGCTTTTGAAGATAATGACTGAGAAACAAAGCATATTGGAGTATTTAAGGTTTGATATGTGTATTTCAAAAATGGCTTATACTGTTTGGCAATTCTTTCACTTATTTTTCTTTTGGGAGAGAAGAAAGTATTTCCATAGTGTGGTATTTAATTGTAATGATAATGATTGGTACGGTTTCCATATTAAATGTCTTCCGTAGGCTCATGAGTTGATGACTTGCTCCCCAAATGGTGGAGCCATTTTGGGAGGTGATGGTAATTTTAGGTATGTGTACATGAGTGCAGATGCCTCCCGAGTGCTGGTATAAAAGACACGCACTACCACTGCCCAGGAAGATGTAGCACTCTCAGCTCCAGCACCACATCTGCCTGTGTGCCACCATGCTCCCTGCCATGATGATAATGGACTGAACCTCTGACACTGTAAGTGAGCCACCCCAATGAAATGTTTTCTTTATAAGAGTTGCCATGGTCAGGGTGTCCCTTCACAGCAATAAAATCCTAACTAAGACAGAAGTCGGTACCAGGGACTGGGGTATTGCTGTGATAGGCCTGACCATGATTTTGTTTGGAGTAATATGGACCTAGGGACTATGGATGGGACTGTGGATGAGAGAAGCAGTTGAACACGTTAAGTGCTGCTTAATGGACTATAGTAGGATCATGGAAGACAGTGGTGCTGAATGTGATTTGATAAACTATGGGGAGCTGACTCAAGATGTTTCAAAGGAGAAGAATTTCAATGTATTGGCTGGAGATCGTTCTTGTGATATTTTGGTGAAGGAAGTGACTGCCTTTTGCCCTTGTCCAAAGAGTCTGCCTGAGGCTAAAGTGAAGAATTTTGGATTAATTCTGTTGGCAGAAGAAATGTCAAAACAGCATAGTATAGACTCTGTTGTGTGTTTTAGTGGTAACTCTAATGAAGATTTACAATGAAAATGAGCAAGCTGAGCAGGGTAAACTACACAATGAAAATTTTGAGGAGAAAAGGAGCACCAGGAAGTGGAATAAAGCTAAATCCTGTGTTCATGGAGGTAAAGGAATTAAGAAATAGAATAAAGGCAGTGGTGACCTCAGGAAAAGGTCACACCCAGACAAGTTTCCAACTTGTGGAAAGCAACTAAAGGAAAGCTTAGAGCCGGATGTGGTGGGGGCACACCTATAATCCCAGTACTGGGAAGGCAGAGGCAGGGAGATCTCTGAGTTTGAGGCCAGCCTGGTCTAACGAGCAAGTTCAAACACAGCCAAGCTCAGGCAGTGAAAGAAAACAGAAAGCTGATGAAGATGTAATTAAACAAGGGGTCATGTTCCACCTCCAGTAAGCGGCAGAACTTGGCAGCTTCGGCCACATGCTCTTGGCATGTAGAGTTAAGGATAGAATAAGGAAGTTACAGAATAAAGCCACCGAGGCCAGGCATGTGTCAGGGGTGTCCCTGAATGGAGATCTAGTAGAAAGACCATTTCATGAAGTTGTGAAGTTGAAGCCTGGATTGACTTGAAGACGTCAAGATGTTAGAGATGCTAGAGTCTTGGGATACTTGCCTAGGAGAGCTGCTAACAGGGAGTGGAACCAGCCCAAGAGAAAGAAGCATGCTGCAGTTAAACCCGAATGGAGTTGTTGGAGATCTGAAGAGGGTTTTGATATTAGACATGGAGATGCAAAGTTTGGAGTTTGCCCAGGTTTTCGGTGTTGCTTTTGTCCAGTATTCCCTCACTTTGCTCCCTTCCCTGCGTTTTCAAATGGCAATGTATATCCTGTGCCATTATATATTGGAAGTATGTAATCTGCTTTTTGGTTTTGATTTTTACAGGGGGATTACAGTTAGGAGATTGCCATGTGTCTCAGAAGAGACTTTGGACTTTGAAACAAGTTTGAGACTGTTATAGACTATGGGGACTTTTGGAGTTGGACTGAATGCATTTTTTTGTTTTGTTTTTTACATTATGGTATGACTATATGGTGGGCCAGGGAGTGGAATGTCGTGGTTTGAAAGAAAATGGCCCCCCAAAAGAGTGGCACTATTAGGAGGTGTGGCCTTGTTGGAGGAAGTATGTCACTGTGGGATGGGCTTTGAGGTCTCTTTCTCTCATGCTTCCTTCAGTGTGACTGTCAGTTTACTTCCTGTTGCCTGTAAGATATAGCACTCTCAGCTCCAGCACCACATCTGCCTGCACACAGCCATGGTCCCCATCATAGTGATAATGGACTGAACTTTGGAAACTGTAAGTGAGCCACCCTGAGTAAATGTTTTCTTTATAAGAGTTGCCATGGTCATGGTGTCTCTTCACAGCAGTAAAAACCTAAGACATTGCTGTACAGAAGGAATGGGTCTCATGTTGAGAAGACGAAGCCAGTACAACAAAGAATAAGAACAAAAGACTTGGAGATGAGGATTCATGTTTCCAATTCAGGCTCTGGGGCTAGCCTGAGGTCCTGCTTTGCCAATGTCTTCTCTGAAATTTGGTTGAAGAAACTACTAAGCTGTTTTTGAGATAATTGGTTTAAATTGGCTCTTTCTACCAGGAATCCTGAGTCTTTATTATCTTCATTGACAAGAACTTCATTACTTATTGACATGGTCTTGGACATTTACAGAGATTTAGTCCCTGCATTTCAGTGGTTTATATCCTTAGAGCTGTCACTTGGCACTGTTCTCTATTAGTATAACAGCTAAACTTAATGAATCTTTAATACCCACTTTTCATGTATATAATTAAAAATTAACATTAATAGCTGAATGTTGTCTATCTTTCCAAACAGTTGAGACCTCCTCCAACTGACTGCTAAGTTACTTTTAGACATTTGTGTGTATGCAGATGGGGAACTCTCATTGTCAAGGTTAAGTTGTTTCCTTCTCTAAGACACTGAAAAAATGATGCATAAAAACTCTGAGTGTAATCACTGCCTTTTAAGACCCCTGGGCACTGGAGATTTAGTTATCTTCTTATTCAGCTGACAATTGATCCATTGTTTGCACTGGATAATCGCACTTTGTTCAAGCACACTGCTGTTTGTGTTTTTAATTCCAAATCTTAACTTATTAGGAACAATTTTCTACCCTGTTCAGTGGGAGAATGCTAATGTTGCTTGTTTATATAGAAAGTAAAGTGAAGGAGTCAGTGTTGATAATTTGGCTTTGTGTCAGAGTCAAGAAAGGGTCTATGCCATCAGTAATAAGGGAGTTGTTTGCTAGTTAACTTCATACATTGACCAGTAATTGCTGACAGTAATGCCTTTAATGGATGCTTCCTTTCTTTTAATTAATTTGTCTCTATTTTCTTATTTTAATTCCCTATCGAGCAGCTATATTTTAAGTGGAGGCTTGGAATAATAATGAAGCTCCCTGATGTCTCTCCACTGGCTTAAATCACAACTTCTGTGATATGTGCAGGGTCCAGGAAAGAGTTATAGGTCCCAGGAAGACCTGTCAAGCATCCTTCAATGACCTGAGCTAGTAAGTAATCTCTCACTGATGACTGAAAGGTGACCAAGTGTATGCTCTCAACAATGTCACAGACAGTGACATTGGTCTACCAGGAGCAGCCATGGACAATTAACTGTTGTGTTTAAAACAAGCCATTTCATGTGTTTCCCTATAGAGTTTTTCCTCATTGAGTCACGCTATTGACTTACACTGCAGGGTTTTATATAGGACTGTCCAGTGAAGCTCTTCCTTGTGACTTGTAAAGTTACTGCTGAGGATGCTATTTTACTGTTACAGTGAGTTCTTGATGAAGGACAAAGGGAAATTGCTTTCTAGACTCACCATGTGAAAAACTTGCTTTTTCTGAGGCAATTGCTTTATTTACATTAAGTAGACATTATAATTTTCATTTCTTTGCATGAATAACAAAGCATAAAACCAAATTTGTAACCCACCTCTGGGAAACACAGAGAAGCGCTTAGCATGCACTGTGTGGAATCACACCTGGCTCTGTCTTTTCTTTTTCTTTGCTTTATAATTCAGAGAATGCGTTCTTCCATTGCCTAATGAAAAAATTATTTCATCTTGTGTTTTTATAGAATGTTAATAAAATTGCCTTTTTAAAATCATGCTGGAGCACTTGCCATGCAAGCATGAAGGCCTTAGTTCAATACGTAGAACTCATATCAAAAAACATGTGAGTGCAGGAGCACATGCCTGTAAATCCTTGTGCTGGGGAAACAGAGGCAGGTGTATCCTTAGAGCCTGCCGGCCAGACCAGCTAGCCAAACCAGTAAATTCCAGGCTCAGTGAGAAACCTTTTCTCATAAAATAAGGTATATGGCAATTGAAGAAGACACCTGTCGTTGACCTTTGGCCCTCCCATGCACACACATGCACAAACATATACACACACCTGCACACATAAGTGCACACACACACACACACACACACACACGGGCACACATATGCAAACACACAACATAAATGAGTAGGACATTTATTGTGATGTGATCCCAACTTTGCCAAATTCATATGAGATCAAATGCTTCTAGTAGAAATTGTCCAAAGTAACAAGTAATAAAGTACCACCTTGGTCAAACAAGATGTCTCAGCTGGTCTGCATTAACACCTTGTGTACATGACTGAAAAGCGGGTTCCCGTAGGCCTTATTTCAAAACCTGAAGTCAGCTAACAAACTGTTCAAAGGAAGTCTCATCATGTGACTTCTAAATGCCTAGATAATGTGAAGCGAAACTCTTAGAGTTAGACGTGCTGTCAGCACTGGGCTGTCAGCACGAGGGCGCTGTCAGCAATGAAGGGAGGGGAGGATGAAAAAGAGGAGAAAGGCTTACGGGAGATGGCTTAGTGGGTAAAGTCTTCGCTGAGAAACTAGAGTTCAGATTCCCAGGACTTACCTAAAAGCTGGGCATGGCAACTTGCCTGCAATTCCAGACCTTGGGAGGTAGAGACGGGATCAGTGGGGCAAGCTGGCCAGCTAGACTAGTCAAATGAGCATGATCTTGGTTAGTGAGAGACTCTCCCTCAGTAAATAAAATGGAGAGCTATTGAAGAAGGTACAGGATGTCATCCTCTAGTCTCTACATGTATGTGTTTACACTTGCACACACATGTACATGCTTATACAAATGCAAATGTACACACACATACAGGCATACCACAACCCACATATAGAACGAGGTGAAAAATATCACCATTGCAAATAATCTCATAGATTTAATAGGCTATTATGTATGTATATGTAATCTAGATTGTCTTTTATATGTTTAAAGTAGTAGTCATAACAATGATAAAAATATAAACTAATTTTCAGAATAGTACACACACTGTATGCTTTGAAACATCTTGGAAAAAACGTCACTTAAGATATTTAAATTCATTTAAAAATTTGATTTTTAAGGAAGTAATCCTCATCTAGAAGTTTGACTATCTAGAGTTTTCATGTTACAAAGACTTTGGAGCAGTGGTTCTCAATCTTCCTACTTCTGTAAACTTTAGTACAGTTCCTCATATATTGGTGACCCTCAACCATAAAATTATTTTGTTGCTACTTCATAATTGTAATTTTGCTACTGTTTGGAACCATAATGTAAACATCTAATAAGAAGGTTATCTGATATATGACCCCAAAAGGGATCATGACCCGCAGGTTGAGAATCACTGCTTTAGATAAATGAGTTTTATTTTATATACATTATTACCATTAATCTGGATTTAAGCTTCTAATTTATAAGAGTTAAGGAAAAAAATTGATAGCCATAATTGGTAAAAGGAGATAGATTTCTATGATCTGAAGAGAAATCTGAGTGTAATAGCCATGATTGGAAATATTTGTTCTCTGATCTCATGAAAATGGTGATCAAATAAGTTAGAAGAAACATGTATTAAATGTAAGTATACTCCAATTTCACTAGAAAAGTGTTACATAATTGGTAAGTGGTCAAAGAGAAATTTCCAGAACTTCCAATAAAAACAACTTATTTTTATTCTACCACGCGTAATGTTCCATTTAATATTTAAGCTGTAATGGTGTTCATTATCCACAATTACATTTATACTTGATTTAGTGTTAGATATTGCCTTAGATACTCTTCTGTTGCTGTGATAAGACACCAGGACAAAGATAACTTGTCAAATAAACAAAAGAGTTTAATTGGCCTTATAGTTCCAGAGGCTTAGAATCTATGATTGTGGAGCAAAGGTGTGGCAACAGGTGACTTGAGTAGCAGCCGAGAGCTCACATTTTGATCCACAAGCAGGAGGCATAGAGCAGAGAGCAAACTGTGACTGGCATGAGTCTTTTGAAACCTTAAAGCCTCTTCCCGGGGATGCACCTCCTCCCACAAGGCCAAACCTCATAATCCTTCCCAAACAATTCCACCTACTGGAGACCAAATATTCAAATGCCGAAGTCTTACAGAGGACATCTCACTGAAATCACCACAGATGTTTTCAAGACAATGTAACACCTGCCGATTACCAATTCCAATCGTGTTCATTGTGATATGTATAAACACATCCCTAGGAAACATAAAATCCCTCTTTTCCATAATGATTAATTCCTGAACTTATCCTTAGGATGTATCCCGTTAGTTTTTCTGTGGGTCACAAGGCTGTTCTCCTGAACACCTGTCTCTCTATGTTTTCCCTTCTCAGCAAAAGCTCAGAGTTGGTCAAAAGTAATAATGCCCATTTCTCCAAAGTAAGGAATAGTGTTTGGGCTCCATGATATCAAATGGTTCACATTTTCTGGAGATGGACTTTGAAAGGGAACACTCAGAATCTGTTGTTTGAGTGGAAGGGTAAGATCACTGAGCAGATGTTTTCTTTCCTCCAGATGTTACAATGAGGGTCTCAGGGCCCAATGCCTGCACCTCTTTTGGCTGTGTAATAGCCTGTTTTTCAGCTTTCACTTGAGAAGGTCTAGGTTAATCCTGGGCTTTGGATGTAATGCTATTTCTCTTTTCTCCTTGCTTCTTTCTACTCAGACCCTCATGCAACTGAAGTCCAAATTTACTTTCATTTCAACAGGGAGGAGTCCATTTAAGTCAACCAAAGGCTGAATGCATTCTTTAGGTAGTTCAGCATGTGGGATTTTGGGGTAAAAATGCCAAGGTTGTAAATGCTACTTTGGTTCTTTCTTTTTCATTCTTTTATTCTTTAATTTCTTCCCATAGGCATAGCTTTCTGGAAGCTTCATAGGAAGACAGGAAGACTGGGATAGGGAGAATGGATTATTTGAAATAAAATACCATAATTCCTATGATGTATTTTTTTATTTTTTTATTTTTTTTGGTTTTTCAAGACAGGGTTTCCCTGTGTAGCTTTGCGCCTTTCCTGGAACTCACTTGGTAGACCAGGCTGGCCTCAAACTCACAGAGATCCACCTGCCTCTGCCTCCTGAGTGCTGGGATTAAAGGCGTGCACCACCACCGCCCGGCCCTATGATGTATTTTTAAAATTTAATATTTAATTAATTTGGATAGGAAATGATGGCAAAATGTAAAAATAGTATTATTTTTATTTTTCAATTATTTGTCCTTTTCTTTCACATCACATTCATTCCATGCCCTTTTTTTGAAACACTCTGTTATGGCCCCCTGCTAGTTTTCTGCCTTCTATGATCCCCAATTTAAACACACACATATCTGAAGATTGAAAGCTAGCATCCAGACATGAGAGAGAACATGTGACATTTGTATTTCTAGGTGTGGGTTACCTAACTCAGAATGAATATTTCCAGCTTCATTTATTTATCTGTGAATTTCATTTTTTCTTAGAGTTGAATAATATTTCCTTGCGTTTATGTACCATATTTTCATTATCTATTCATCAGTTGATAGACATCTAAGCTGTTTTAATTTCCTTGTTATTGTGACTAAAGCAGCAATGAACTTGGATGAGGAAATATCTCTGTAACAGACCATAGAGTCTTTTGGGAAAATGAGATAGAGGATGGGAAGGCAGGGTAGAGGAAAGAGAGATAACTAACATTAAGGATGTTTGAAAATGTCATATAGATCCCTAAAACTGTGGAGGCTTACTAAAATACATATATGTATGTATATATATATATATATATATATGCACATATAAGATAAGTTTAAGTTGAGTTATTCTATAATGGGGCCATGCCTCTCCTAGAAACCATAGGCTATCAAACAAAGACCCCGTTGCTAGGTATGGGTTACCATTTTAGGTTTGTTGGTCAGGGCGATCTCATAGATGTCCTCATACATTACATGCTATTTCCATTGCCTTTGGTGGTTACTCTCTAGACATTGACACTGAGATTATTTTTATGAAGACACTACATACCTGAGTCACAGGACATAGAAAAATCAAGTTTGTGGTGACATGGAAGCTTTATCTTTATTGACTATCTTTCATAGTGCTGGGAGTTTCTACGCACACTACTAGGGAAGAATAGTACTCAATAGTCTTACCCATATGTGAACCCTGAGAGCTCCAATAATGAGTGCCCTGACAAGCTATATCCACTGGTCCAATAGTGCTATCAATGCTATAATTGTAACCAACCACTTTCTGATTGGATTTAAAGCCTCCTCCCTAAGATGGAACTCACACCTGGTATTGTTACTTGGATCAAAAGCTTATGGTTAGCTAGAAGATGGGTCCTAGGGGAGAACCCAGAGCTATTATTTTGCTAAATGAACACAGTAATATAAGCTGCCTTTTAAGTTCTTTATATCCATAGATTAGTGCATTTCCCAACCTTCATCAGCAAAAGTTTTTGTAGTAAATGGTGACTAGTATGGAGACCCACAACTGGCCCAGTGCAGAGAATAAAGACCATGGAATGCTCAGCTTTAAATGGGACAGCTGTGTCACATCCCCTCCCTCCAGTGCTCAAGGATCACCATGGAAGAGGAAATCAGAAAGATTGTAAGAGCAAGAAGAAGTGGTTGCCTGTAGTGAAACAGTGTTTCCTGGATATGACTGACCCATTGCACGTACGAACTCACACAAGCCTGAATGCACAAAACCTGCTTAACACCAAGCTAGCCAAAATCCCAGCATGAATAGGAGAGCAGCTCATGAAATCCGACTAGCTGAGAAGCTGTGGTGATTGATTGTTGCTGGGGAAGGATGAGTCAGTTTTCTTCAGGGATGTGGCCTCTGAGAAGCTGCCTGTGAACCGGTAGATGGACCTTTACCGATTTACATACAGGGAGAGCTAAGTGGACTCAGTGGATTGAAAAAAAAAAAAGCACATGGTTTGGGAAAGGGAAAGTGGTGCGGAGATAGGAGAGGACTTGGAGGGAAGCGAGTAGAGGGAGTATTTGATCAAATACATATGTATAGACGCATGTATGAAGTTCTCAAAAACTGCTAACAAAGGAGAATGTATATATTGAAAGATATTCTTCTGAATCTCACTTGTCACCCGTATGGCTCCTATAGCCACATCAGCAGAATTCTAGTCATTAATTCCACTTGCCTTCTACTAGGGTTTCTGTTTGCATATGTAAGCAAAAGTAAATGCATACTTTTATGTTCCCCCATTTTACAGGTAAGGTAGCATCTAAGTTTTAATTCTACATTTATTCATTTTGTATATGTGTGTGCATGTGGGCACGCACATGTCTTAGCATGTGAGGATGTCAGAGGATAACTTGCAGGAGTTGGTTCTCTCCTTCCACCATTTAGATCCTAGGGATCAAACTCAGGTTATCAGGTTTGGTGGGAACTGTAAGCCATCTTGCTGGGCTGCAAGGTTGTTTTAAACATGTTACATTCTAAATCTTGGCTCTTCTTTTAACACCCCCACAGAGAATGTTAGGATATAGAATCATCATCAGTCAGTATGTAAAATTTGTACAAACATTAATGACTGTATTCCATTGAATGAACTATAACCAGTACAATATTACAAAAATTAAAATTATTTTAATTTCTTGGCTAATACTGCTTCAGTGAGTACATTCATGCACGTATTATTTTGTGATACTCAACACCTATTATACAAACCCCAAAGTAGAATTTTCTGTGTTTAAAGTTTACAGATATTGGTAGGCCTGGTAATACCAATTTTCCTCCACATAGGTTGCAACGTTTTATATTCTACACACTCACTTAAAAGTGATATGTCAAGGTAATTTAGTTTGCTTTTCTCCTAGTATAAGTAGTGTGGTTTGGATGTAAGTTTCCCCACAGAATCATATGTTTTGTAAACTTGGTCCCTCACTTGAGGTGCTGTACTGGGGGACACGGAACCTTTGGGATGTGGGTCTAGATGGAGCAAGTGGGTCTCTGGGTGGGTTCTGGTCTAGAGGTTTGTAGCCTGGTCTGCTCCATGGGTTTTTCTCTGCTCTACTCTACATTGAGGTGTGAAAAAGTAGCCTAGAGATCTGCTGCCATGGATGAACTGGTCACCCACCATGTCTTCCCCACTGTGACTGATTTTTATCCTTTCAAGTTATCAGCCAAAATAAATCCTCTTCCCTAAGTTGCGTCTTGTGTAGTATTTGGCCACAAGGGAAACCACTAATATGATACTTGAGATTGACATCTATTAAAAAAAATCCCTTGAAACTTTCTAAGAATTATCTGCTTATATCTTTAGAAACTTCTATTATTACTACTACTAATAATTTTCTTTTGCTTACTGATTTCTAGGAACTTCCTATAGTAGTGAATTTATCCTCTTTCTGCCATATTATTAGAAACATCTCCCTTCATTTATGATGTCTTTTTCTTTTCATTTCTTTATTTTTCTTTGATTTGGGGACAGTGTCATACAATTTAACTGGTTTTTAACTCATTATAGTCCTCCTGCCTCAGCTTCTGAAGTGCTTGAACCCTGTCTCTTGGCTTTGCTTATTATCTTTTGAACAGACAGAGCTATTTTTGTTTCTTTCTGTACAATAAAAGTGTTAATATTTCATGGATTCTGAATTCTCAGAAGTACTTTGAAAGGTTTTATTTACTTCCAAGTTTTCTTCCTTGTTGTTTTTGTTCCTTTTTTAGTATTGCTTTTATTTATAATATTTGAATTTTTGTTGTATTTTGAATTTATTCTGGAATATGCAATGGGAGATTAATCTGATTAAAAAATTATATCTACCCAATAGTTTAAACACAAGCCAGTGAACTATCCTGTGGTGGTATTGTGTTCTCAAAATATTGTGCACCCTAATAAACTTATCTGGGGTCAGAGAACAGAACAGCCACTAGATATAGAGGCGAGAAAATGGTAGCACACACACCTTTAATCCTATCACTTGGGAGGCAGAGATCCATTTGGATCTCTGTGAGTTTAAGGCCACACTGGAAACAGCCAAGCATGGTGACTCACGCCTTTGATTCCAGGAAGAGAGCCTTTAATCCTAGGAAGTGATGTCAGAAAGCAGAAAGGTATATAAGGCGTGAAAACCAGGAACTAGAAGCTTTTGGTCTGGTTAAGCTTTTAGGCTTCTAGCAACAGTTCAGCTGAGATTCATTCTGGATGAGGACTGAGAGGCTTCCAGTCTGAGGAAACAGGATCAGCTGAGGAATTGGCAAGGTGAAGTTGGCTGTGGCTTGTTCTGCTTCTCTGATCTTCCAGCATTCACCCCAATACCCAGCTCCAGGTTTGTTTTTATTAATATGACCCTTTAAGATTCCTGCTACACTATCCTATCTTTCCCTGAGTCTTTGGTTTACCGTCTTAATCTCCCTTACTTAGAGGCCTGGGTCATGGCGTGAGATACGCTACTTCACCAGTGGTAACACCAGTCTTTTGGCTGGAGTCAGGGTAAAGAGGGGCTCCCATCTCTTGGTCACCTGATGCAGTAAGTGTCCTGTAACACATTGTGGAGTGATGGATTAGAATCTGGTTTTAGTCCACCTATCACAGACTCCTGCTGTTTTTATTGACATTTAGGAGATTTTCTTGAACAAACACTTATTGATTTGCTGTCTGCCCCCTAGGTCAAATTTCCAGAGACTTTAAATGTTTATATTTTCTAATTCACACCAAGTAAGCGGTTATTTCATGGGCACACCATGGTGGAGGGTAATCACAGGGATGCTGGGCAAGGTGGGATGGAGGACAACATGACAAGTTCCTTTGTTATGGATGTCTGATCAAATTCCTTTCTGTGTCCTTCAGTAGTGTTTTAAAATATTCTCTCTCCACCTATGTACTTATTGATAAAGTAATTGTTATGTTGATATAATATGTCTCTCATTGTTCTCATGTTAGATTTCATGTATTTATGAGTTCTCAACATGTATTTTATTTCTTTGTGGCTAGTTTTCATGATAACAAGGCTTATTTAAATTTTGTATTTAATTATTTGTTTCCTGGGGTGCCAAGATCTGAACTTAGGATCTCGTGTATGGCGAGCGCATAGTCTACCATTGATTTCCACTTCCAGCCCAGGGTTTATGTTCTACATGATACTATTACACAATACTTGATGAACGCATCCATTTATTGTTGTAGATGTTTTAGAGACATTTCTCTATTGTATTTTAGCAGTGAATGTTGCTAATAAAACTATTGGCTCAGCCAGTTACATTTATGTTGGTCCTCTGCCTCCTCAATTTGACTCTTTATCAAGGCAGTGTAAAGCAGTTTTTCTTTTCATGTTTCTATAAGATTTTTTTTTCTTAATGTTTCTGTGAAATTTTCAGGGAAGTTCTTTGTGTTTCTCTTTATAGTAATCTAATTTTTGTTGGCAAATGTCTCTTGGTTCATGCTTCAGGTGATTATGTGGCTCCAGGACTTTCATTTTTATTCTTCCAGGATTCCCCTCGATCCCCTCTTGTGGGTATATTGCTGTATTTTCCTTTCCTACCGTCCATGGTCATCATTTTCATTCTAACATCATCTAATTCTAAACTTGCTTTCAGTTTCACTCGATTTACTCTTTCCTTCATTTCTACTGTCTCCGCTCCTCACCGTGTTTCCTACAGTCTCCTTTCACCTCCAACTCTTCTTCCATGTTTGTTTTCCTTTCCATGATTATTTTAGTTTTTCTTTATCTTTAAAAATATTTTTTTTGGGTTGGTACACATCTTATTTCTCACTGCTTACTGTGATTTAGACAGGTGTTCCTCAAAGTGCAAATGATAAGGACTTGATTGTCAGGGTATAGCGGATCTGCGTCTTGGAGAAGGTCTTTAGGGGGATGTTGGGACCCTAGTCCTCTCTTCTCTCTTTGCTTCCTGGTTGGGCAACTTCACCACTTGCTTCTGCCATGAGGTCATCCTCTGCACTGTAGGAAAAAAACAATGAGTCTATAAACCAGACTGAAAACTCCAAACTGTATGCTACAGTAGACCTTTCCTCATTTTAATTTCAGTATTTCAGATGTTTTGTTAATTGAAGGCTAACATATTGTTTCACTACTTTCTTCCCATGTTATTATATTTAGGCTCCATGGTTTTCTTCTTTTGATGTAGGTGGTTCATAAGTTTTTTTTTCCCCCTTGGCTCAACATTTGAATGAACACTTCATCTTTTCCTTACCAGTGATTTTTGTTATGTACTCTTTATCTGTTGAATTTTGGGCTTTGCTTTTTATTTCCATGCGTTTTCTTTTTCATGGCATCTTTACATAGTAAATATTTATTACCAAAGTAAGAATTATTTTTAATCAGAAATTTGTAGGAAGTTTCAGTGGAGACTAGGGGAGGAGAAGATACAGGCTGAACAATCTCAGATTCTCTTTCCATAACAAAGAAACAGATTACTCTGACAAGTAGGGCTACTTTTTGGGATTCTTTGTACAGCAGCACCATCTCTGAATCAAACTGAGCTGAACAGGGCTTCTGATGACATGTCTGTCCTGAAGCCACAGCTGCAAGCAAATAACTCGAGGTTTGCATGTCTGACTCTCTCAGAGAAGCACAGCTTTCCAGTGTTTTCTAAAATCAACAATATGGTGCTCTTTAACCTTTGACATTTCCTTTTATCCCCTTTTCTCACAAGACTTACTGATTTCTACTGTTCAGGGTCTCTGCATGTATCTTGGAGTCTCTTGTTTATATATGTATTTTCTTTTAGTTTTGTAGAAAATAAAATTTGTATTAAAAAATCTTTTTGAACTGGGTGGTGGTGGCCCATGCCTTTAATCCCAGCAGTTGGGAGGCAGAGACAGGTGGGTCTCTGAGTTCGAGGCCAGCCTGGTCTACAAAGTGAGTTTCAGGACAGCCAGGGATACTCAGAGAAACCCTGTCTTGAAAAACCAAAAACCAAACCAAACTCCCAAAAACTTTTTTTTTTTTTTTAGAATTCTTTTTAGAAGGAGTACTAAAGGATAATATTTATGCATCTGTGGTAATATCACAGTATTGCTATAGAATTTAACAGTATATTGTCACACACCTCTATTCTATGTTTAAGGAATACACTAAATTTTCTACATTTACATCTGTTATATGTGTGATGTTTCATGAGGAGACTACAGTGTTTGATGAAGGAGGAGACAAGCTCCATATGCATAGCATTTCTTTCCTTTGTTTCATCTGAGGTAGTTGCACCAACTTATGGTAATTAATTTTATTTAGAAGCCTGTAATGAGGGCTAATTCCTAGGTAGCAGCGGAATAGAATGAGCTCTTAGATGGGAAGGAGTTGAACTGGTGAGAACAGTATATCCATTTTTGAATTACAGCTTGAAAAAAATATGAAGGTAAAAACACAAGAACCACAGGCTTCATGGATGACCTGGAGTTTCCCTGTACTTCATTATAAGAAAAGCATGAAGGGTATTAAGTGATACTCAATTGAAGGTGAATGAAATTTTGAGGAAAAAATGGTATAGACCATTTGTTTTTACTTGACAGTAATTTGTAAATATTTTAGCATCATGTACCACAACCATAGTAAGTTGATATACATATACAAAGAGAACCATACATTTGAGGGAAGGTTTATTTTATTTGAAGATAGTAAGAATGATTCCTCCAGAGGAGGCATTATTTAGAGGTCTTATGGAGTGCGTATTGATATCAAGGGAATAATAGGTGAGTTTTCCCTTTTAAAGAAAGGTTGCTTTGAAAGAGAAAACAAGGTCCTTTCACAATATGTGGACTAGAAAAAAAATCTGGTCAATTTCCCCATGAAAAATCACCTGTACAACATTATTAAGCATCAATAACATTTTAAGTTTTGCTCTAAAGGAATTATTAGTCCGTCTCTCCTCCCCTCCTGGCCTGCCTCCATCCTTCCCTCCCTCCCTGCCTGCCTTCCTCCTTCCCTTCCTCCCTTCTTCCCCCCTCCCTCCTTTCCTTTAGTTGGAGATTGACCTTGAATAATATTTTCACTTGTTATCTGCGTCTAAAGGTAAACATTCATATGTATGGTACCTTCTTAACAGCCAGCATTGTGTAATTATTTAAAATTTTATCATAATCAAATTTGTGAGTACCATTCAACTGCAATGTTGATGTCAGGGGAAAAGCTGAAAATGAACATGAGTTTCTATTACTGGGAAAATGCTGTAGGGTAGCACCTGGTCCCCCCTTCCTCTCCTCCCTCCCTCCCTCCACCCCCCATACCTGGAAAGATGACTTGTTAGTGCACCTTTACTTAGAGTAAACAGAATGAGTGTGTTGCATGACTGGTGTGGGAATTGCTTCATTTCTACTGGGAGCCACTTAGGAGGATTCTATTGGCGTGTTCCTTGTACCCACAGCAAGGCACAGCCCAGGAAGCCCAGGGCTGAAAAGGTCATGTCTTTACTTTCTGAAAGCTTGAGTGCCTCCTAAGTGCAGAGGCCCTCTGCAGAAAGATCATTACTTGCTATGTCCCTTGTTTTGAATATTCCTAATCAGGTTACTGGCAATAAGAGCGCTGTTCCCTTTGGTTACCAAACAATGAAGCACTTAGAGCAGCAGGTCACCTGGGAACTGCACCAGCCAACACTAATAAGTTAAAAGTACCACTGGGATGGGGAGGAATTGGTGGAACTGCAGGCTGGTGGGCTGCTAATCTTGTTTATCTTGTCTGTGGTTTTTTTTTTTTTTCCTTTCTCTTTCAGGTTCATTTCTCAACAGTCTCCTTTCATTGTTTATGTGCTTACCTGTGCTAATTTAAATTGCTTTAGTGGCAGTCGAGAATAATTAGCATATAGAGCCTGGAAACTCAACTTTCCAATTTTATTAATGAGCTGAATTTAGTTCCCCTTTATCTTTTAACTGACCCCAAGAGCATTAGCAAAAAGTGTAGACCTAGGAATGCAGGTGAAGTAATAAGGAAGAATTATCAGTCACCCTTAATTTAATTGGTGTCACCTTAGCTTTTAGTAGGGTAATAGGATGGGATTGCCACCTGCAATCATTCAAGGCTACTTTGCTCACTAATTAGCTTACTTAAAAAAAAAATTAAACAACCTTTCAAAAGTGAGTAAAACAAGCCGGCGAAAACCATTAAAATACAGTATCCGTTATATAACATTCATGGAATATTGGGGAATTTGAGGGCTTTGAGAAAAACCAAGTGCAAATTCTACACAGGAGAAGAACTCTCTTGTTTTATGGACTTAGACTCCAGGCACTAGAGGTAATTTTGATGTGTTGAGTGCTCCAAGGTCTCTTAGCTAATGTTGCTCATTATTGGACAGTCTCTGGGTAAAATACCCTGTAGAGATGGTATGATGGGTAGGAAGGGTGTTCGACTCTTTTGGATAAAAGTGCCATTTAGCCCCTGGTAGTTGTTGAATGTGAGTTGATGTCCATTATGGCTACTTTAGCATGTACAGCAACAGAAGGGGAGTGGTGTGGCCCTCAGGAAATAGTATGGGATCAAATATAGAGCACACACAATTTCATATCAAGTTGAATATTGTACCATGCAGTGTAAACACATTTGTCAAGAATTACCAGTAATCATCTACAGCAGCAAGGTGGGATGCGATTAAAGAAAAAGCCTGTGGGTCTCTCTTACTCCTTTTGCCACAGTTATTTCTATCTTCTAATGGAGAGAACTTGCAGGTCTGTGATGATGAACTATAGGTGTTACTGATTTTCCCTGAACAACTTCTGATTCCTATTCAAACATAAGATTTCAGTAGATTTGCCAGCCTACTTTACTCTTTATTATTGTTGTTATTTTTAAATTTATTTGTTTTTATTTGACATGCATTGGTGTTTTGTCTGCCTGTATGTCTGAGTGAGGGTATTGGATCCACTGGACCTGGAGTAACACACAGTTGTGAGCTGCCATGTGAGTGCTGGGAATTGAATCCAGGTCCTCTGAAAGAGCAGCCAGTACTCTTAACCAATGAGCCATCTCTCCAGCCCCTATTTATTATTTTTTTAAAAGGCAATATCTAATTTAAGTTAAAAAAAAAACAACAGCTTGGAACTAACACTAAGAACACCCCACCAAGTCAACTCCTGAATAGAGCATGGTGGTTACACTGACTGGAGGTTGGAGATAAAAGGACATGACATGTAGCTGGAGAAGTTGTAAGCTGCTTGCAAATTAATTTCTTTGAGGGTGAAGGGTTCTGTCTTAGAGTTCTATTGCTGTGAAGAGATGTCATGACCACAGCAACTCTTATAAAGGAAAACATTTTGTAAGACAAATTGCTAAATGGTTTTATTAATTAAAAAAACCCAGAGCCAGATATTGGGGTAAAAACTGAGAGATCAGACAAGCAGAAAGAAGCCAGCCATGTTCTTACCACTTGGAGATCCTCAAACAAAAAGAGAGATACTTCCTGTATATCCATGCCTATATCTTTTCTGTCCCTGCCATCTCACTTCCTCTTTCTGCCCACCTCTGTCACTTCCTGTCTGTCTGTACAAACCTCCAGACCTCCATGATTAGTGCTGGGATTAAAGGTGTGTGCCACCATACCTGGCTCTGTTCCCAGTGTGGCCTTGAACTCACAGAGATCCAGTTGGATCTCTGCCTCCTGTATGCTAGGATTAAAGGCATGTGCTACCGTTTCCTGATTTCTATGTTTAATAAAGTGACTGGCTTTTTGCTCTGATGTTCAGATAAGCTTTACTGGGGCTCACAAATAAAATATCACCACATTTCATTGGAGCTGGATTACAGTCAGAGGTTCAGTCCATTATCATCATAGCAGGAAGCATGGCAGCACACAGGCAGACAATGTGTTGGAGAGGTAACTGAGAGTTCTACATCTGGATCTGCAGGCAGCAGGAAGAGAACTGTGTGCCACACCAGGCCCGGCTTAAGCTTCTGAGACAGCAAAGCCCATCCCCAGTGACACATTTCCTCCAACAAGGTCTCAGCACCTAGTAGTGCCTCTCCCTGTGAACCTAAGGGGGCCATTTTCTATCAAACCACCACAGGATCCTTGGGTCATTCCTGACTATCAGATTGCCTATGGACTTCTCTCTGAGAGTGTCCTGTAGGTCTCAAGAGGTTAACAATCTCTGTTCTCCTACACAGGATCTATCTTCTGTCTCAGCTAATTCTCCACAGTGGAGTGACCTGAACAACACCATTTCCCCGAACTCAGGGCTTGGGGATGTACATTCTGGTAATTTACATTTCTTTTTGTATGTCTCTTCATTGATCTCTATTGTCATCACAGTTTCTTCTGCATCTTCCAGGATCATATTCAATTGCTGATCATAAGCATGTAATCTGCCTTGAAGCTCTCAGTTGTTTTTCATCTACATTTGCTCATCCAGGCTAAGCCTTGCGAGATCCAGAGCTCCCCCATGGTACTGATAGTTTGTTGCTGATTCATGTTGTCTGCCATGTTTCAAATGCTGTGCCTTTTCCCATCTCCTGTGAGAATAGATAGGCACTCTGGTACCATACGTTATAATGGCTAGTTCCACAACTGGACCCGACTACCTACTAGCCTAAATTCTTCCTTTTACTGTATAAACTCACTGCTAGAGCTAGTACTACTGATTATTATTGTGATTGTTAACGTGTGTTGGTCTGTTCAACAGGCACCATGCTAAAGATTTTATATTCATTTATATCATTTCATCTTTGCTGCAAAAATTTTTGTTTGTATTCATATTTGACAAAACAGTAGTTTAGGTACGCGCGCGCGCGCGTGCGCGCGCACACACACACACCCACACACACACACCCCCGGGGGGGGGGGGGGGGGGCCCCGCGGGGAGGGGCGGGGAGACAGAGTGTGTGAGTTAATTCTCTGTTTGGAAGGCTGTAACTTACATATGTATTGGTCCATTCCGTAGACAGTAATTTTCTATTTCTATACATTTGCTATTTTACTTCTTTTTATTTCCTGTTTACTGAATAATACAACTATCTTGCTTTGGAATATCCCATAATTTCAAAAGTGAAACTGTGCTATGAAGTATCAATAAATGTCAAACTCTAGTCTTATTTTTATAGTGGTTAATATAGCCTTAAAATTTAAACATTTACACCAAAAGACAAAGTGATTACTTATTATTATGTTTTTAAAGAGTCTGTAAAGCAGGCCTTACCATTTGAGTTCAGCTAGATGCAAACTTTCAGCTCACAAATGCTGCTTCTCTTCTATTTTATGAGCTTAATTTTATCCATATAGCACTTTGGGGTACCCTCAAATGAAAGGATTGGAGTCTGTAAATTCAAGTGACTATTGAAAATAGCCTATAGAAATAGATGAGGAAATGGGAACTATTTTTCCTATGTTGCACAAATTTTCATTTACAGTTTGATATATAAGAAATATTGAAATGCATTCTTGTATTTAATCTAGATATTTTTTGACTAAAGTTTATAGACTGCTTATATAAAACTCTATCCTATGAAAAATACTTTATATACATTGAGCATCAGAGATCTGGTTGTTTCTGAGAAAGTATTGCAGCTATTCTATTTGTATTGATGTAGACTGTCTTAAAGATAGAGACCACTTACATGATGTTGGAGGGTTAGTAAATCTCTGATTGGTTAATCAACATCATGAAAGTGTTGAGTCACACTGGCAGGCTAGAAAACTAGTATAAATTCTCTCTATTAGGTAAAGATGTGAACTCATGGTCTTAGAGGAAACCAAATAGTCTCAGTCTCCTTATTGATCAAAATAGTAAGCTGCAATGACCACCTTTAAGTCTTTTTGTAGCAACTGAACTCTGGAATTATTCATTCTCTGTGGACAGTGGTTCTAAATAACAGATCACATTTGCTATTGAATGTAATGCACAGATCTCTGAGTATGTCACTTAAAATATGCTGCTTTTTTTTTTTTTTGGGTGGAGAGTCAGGAGGCCCAGAGACACAGTAAGAAAAAATCTTCCCATGGCTTCCCTTATTGAAGAATAAAAAATGAGTTCTGCTAGTCAGCTTTCCATCTCTGTGACAGAACACCCAAGAAACTGACTTCTGAGAAGACTGATTTTGGCTCATAGCTTTGGAGGTTTCAGCTCATGGTTGTTGGTCTGGTTTCTTTGACCCTAGCTAATGGGCTATCTAACACTTGCATGGGTGTATGTAATGTAGCATGGTTTACTAATAGGTTCATGTTAACAACCCCCTTCCCCGTTTAAGGTTTTAAACTCAGGACCACAAAGTCAATTCCAACTATGTTAAAAGCCAGTTCACTGTTATTACTAAATGAGTCATAGGAGCCAAGTTCTGAGATTCTTTGGGACAATGCCTTAGTCTTGAGGTTGTAGAATGAACACAATTCCAGTACAAAAACCATTTGGCTACAACCAGAAAATATATATTTCCATTGAAGCTTTGCTACCAAGTCATGTTGTGATCCCAGGGAGTTCTAAGCAATGTTTCTGAGCCACAGAGTCCTGAGCTCCAAACAATATTATCAGACTGGATATTTTCTTACGTTCCAACTGAATACAAAATTTGCTATATTCTCTAAAGCTGTGATTTACTTTATTACTCTGGGAATAGTGTATTTTCAGGTAGGAACTTGGAATAGAAGGCAATTTTTAGAAAAATCTCATATAACTATAAAAGGAGAGAATTTTATTTTAGCATTATTGTCCTGCAGATTGGAATATATCTTAGGTCATACCATAATTCCTAAAGCATCATAAAATAAAATAATTGAAAGAAATATGGTTAGCCAATAACAAAGACATAGGCCCATTTCAGAATTCAGAAATATATGTCTAGAACCAAGTGAAGGCATGCTAGCATTTCTGCATATAGGTCAATATACTTGAAGACAGAAATACATTATTGTAAAAAATGATTTATCCACATCTGTCTGAAAATATAGAAACATCTGAGGGTGCAGTTTTATTTCATCCTTTAGTATGTCAACACACCGAGCCTGCTTCTTAATTTGGAAATGAGAGAAACCTTATAAAAAAAATAAGCCAATTGGCTGAAAAGCCAATATGAAAGAATCATGGGGAAGCCATATCTCTCAGACGTTTGAGAACTTTGTAATGCAAATGGTACTGTTCCTTTCTTGTTACCAACAACTTAATTTGGGGCAGGATTGATTAACTAGAATGTTTGCTAATCAGTCTGAAATAAGACTAGGCTGGGGTCCAGCTGAAGTCTGCCAGAACTTCCTTTCCAAAGACAAGGTCGACAGCTGGTCTCATTTTGGTAATGGTTTTGCCCATTATCTTATCATTTGCTTCATTTTATATGGCTCAAATCTCAAATTACAATTGTTTTGAAGACACTCAAGAGACAAGGTAAAAATAAATAAAGATTCCACACACAACATGGAGACAGAGGTAACAGTACTTGATTATTAGGTTACCTTGCTATAAACTTTGGTTTCCCTTCCCACTTTTAAAAAAGCGTCAGTGAGTATATTGTCAGTTTTCAGTTATTTCTGACTCTACCTTTTAGATGTAGCTAATGAGACATTGCTGATGAAACAGGAAAAACAACTTTGATTTGACCATCAAAACATACCAATTCTCTCTTGGTCCTTGATAATGCTTTTTTTGTGTGCCATTCTTCAAAGTTTAAAAACAAAGCAAGATGTAATGAAGCCACTAGTGTATCATAACCACAAGATAGACTGAAAAGTCCCAAATTTCAAATGCTGTGGGGAATAGTCATGGAAAATGATGGTGTCGATCACACTAGATATAGGACAATGGGGAATAATGAGGTCCATAGAAAACTTAGGAAGGATATGCTTTTGAAGATTTCCCAAATTTAGTTTATAAAGCAAATACCGTGCTCACAAGACAAGAGTCAGGGAATATGTATTAGTTGATTTTCTATTGTTGTGATAAAATACCATGGCCAAATAGAATTTATTTGAACTTACAGTTCCAGAGGGATAAGAGTCCATCGTAGTAAAGAGGAGGGAGGCATGATGGCTGGAGTTAGAAGCTGAGAGCTCACATCTTGAACTGCAAGCAGAAAGCAGAGAGAATAAATGAGAAATGGTGGGATTCTTTAAACTCTCAAGGCCTGACCCAAGTGCCATACTTCCTCCAGCAAGACCACACCTACTAACCCTCCTCAAACAGCACCACCAACTTGGGACCAACTGTTTAAATGTCTGAGACTCGGGGTGGGGGTTGGGATCGCCTTCAAAACACCACAGTGTACATTATCAGCTTTGAAAAAAAGAAAACTAGAGGTTGAAGGTCTCTGAACTTATATTTCAGGAACGTCAGTAAGATCTGCTGTCCTTCAGAAGGTAGGTAACAGAAGCTTAAGGCAAAGAGAAAAAGGCAAGAGTGATAAGTCCGTTTGAGTAGCTCATTGTGTTGATAGGAATTAGAAAGGCAGCCCCTTTTGTAGCAGTACAGGCCCAAGGAAAACAAAATGTCTGTGTGTCCTGGTAGAACTGGCAATCAGTTCCACAGGTACCCAAATTTTACAGTAAACTGCCTCATTGGTAAGCCCAGAAAGGAAAACTCCTAAAGCCCCGACTTAACAAGATGTTGGCTAATCATCAGCCTTTATTCTTTCTGCTTCCTTGTTCTTCCCCCGACCCCCACCTTGAGCTTTTTGGTGGGCTTGAGCCTGAGCAGTTTAACCTGGTGCACCAACCAATCAATATTCCTTACTTCCGTTCAAATGAATTGATGAGGTTTATTCCAAATGAACCTGATCTCTGCTCACTGAAAGGATTAATAGAGTTGCACTTAGGGCATATTCTGTTTGACCTACCCTTTGTTTAAAACCAGAATAAATAATTGCTAGCAGAAAAATGTTGAAAGTTTTCTCCCTATCATCTGCTTTCTTCCGTCTTTCCTCTCATGTGCCAACTGCAGATTCTGGGACTAAACCCCTGTGGTGATGTGACCAATTCTTCATATTAATTTTTTTCTATGAATCCTCACTGCAAAAACAATCTGGTCCTTTACGTCAATGCTTGCAGAGTAGAGTCTTCAACCCAGTTTTCTAGTCAACAAATATGTAAGAAAAAAAATGACTTTGCAAAGCCTTTTTAGAATCAATTTTTTGTCTTATAAATTCCTTTGAAGAAAGCACTACTATGATCTTGTTCAGTATGAGACATGGAGAGGTAATACAGTTAGTATAAATCAAAGAATGTGAGCCTTGCTATTTTCTTGCTTTTCAGGTTTTGTAAATTACCTAAACTCTACAAGATTGAAATCTGTCATTTATGAATTAGAGACGACACTACATACCCTAAGCAGCCATTGCAAGAACCTATGAAATTGTGTGTTCACATGCCTACCTGTAGTTGGTTGATTTTACTCTTTGATCTTTGGGCTCTTTACTCTTTTGGGGGGCCTGCCACACAGCTCCCAAATAAATCACATGGAGGCTTATTATTAATTATAAATGCCTGGCTTTAGCTTGGCTGGTTTCTTGCCAGTGTTTCTTACCCTAAATTAACCCATTTACCTTTTGCCTCTGGGCTTTTTCCTTTTCTTTTTCTGTATATCTTACTTTCACTCTTACTCCATGGCTGGCTGTGTGGCTGTGTGGCTGTGTGGCTGTGTAGCTGTGTGGCTGACCCCTAGCATCCTCCTGTCCTTGTTCTCTTGCTTCTCCTTTCTCCCAGATTTCTCCTGTTTATTCTCTTTGCCTGCCAGCCCCACCTATTCTTTCTCCTGCCTTGCTATTGGCCATTCAGTTGTTTATTAGACCATCAGGTGTTTTAGACAGGCACAGTAACACAGCTTCACAGAATTAAACAAATACAACATAAAAGAATGCAACACATCTTTGCATCATTAAACAAATGTTCCACAGCATAAACAAATGTAACATAGCTTAAAATAATGTTCTACAACACCCACCACCATGTCTCACATTATTTTGGGTTCCATGAGAACAATAGAGACCTTGTCAGCTCTTAATATGATTAGTTCAGGCAAATGGAGTCTGGAAACTCAGTCACCAAACTCACCCCAACACTTCAGAGATTGCTATTTTTGTGACTGCAAAGAAAGACAAATGGGGCAGTAAAAGAACATGCAAGGGAGGTCTATTGAGAAAGAAACAGATCCATATGAATGGGGAGGGACATGAAAGGGAGTTGTCAAATAGCATACTGGGTCAGAGGCTCTTTCTAGTGTTTGGAGTGAGACTGACTGACTCAGGCCATACATAAAGTAGGCAATGATTTTGGAATAAACCTCATTGATTCATTTTAATGGATGTAAGGAATATTGATTGGTCTGTGAACCAGGTTAAACTGCTCAGGCTCAAGCCCACCAAAAAAAGTTCCAAGCAGGGGTGAGGAGGAAGAACAAGGAAGCAGAAAGAACAAAGTCGGTGATTAGACAACATCCAGTTGAAACCTTTCAATAATAAGTATAGCTCACTGGGGACTATGAACATAGTGCACTGCTTATGGACATTTCATTAGATTTCCTTTGAAATTGTCTCCCTTTCCTCTTTCCCCTCTATTTTTTTTCCTTTTTTTCTTCCTTCCTGGCCCTAAATATGGAGGGAGTTTTGCTGGCTTATGTGAATTAAAGATCACCAAGAAGCATTAAGCAAATAAGCCACAGAAGGCTGTCAGGAAAGGGAAGGTGTTATGTGGTGGTTCTCAAGCTTTTTGGTGTCAAAACTTCTTGATACACTATGAAAATTTTTGAGATGACTAAAGCACTTTTGTTTTTATTGGGATATAAAGAAATAATAAAAAAGTAAGTAAATATATTCAGTATATATTAATATTATGAAGATTTGAAACTGCAACTTAAAAATCATTTTAATTTTATTAAGAAAATAATAAGTGACATTTGTAAGCTAGCATTCTTCCATGACAATTTTTCCAATTTTTAATGTTTTAATTTTAGGTAAGTTAATTTTTACTTATTTGCTTATTCTTTTAGATGCCACATAGCAATATGATTTATTAAATTAGAGAATATTCTTATCATTTTGTCAATTTATTTATGAGGAATTAATTTATGTCATTATTTATTTTAATTTTAAATGTTTCATAAAATATATTTTGATCATATTCTTTACCCTTCCTCAACTCCTCCCAGATCCCGCCTCACCAACTTTATGTTCTTTCTCTCTCTTAAAAAATCAAAAGACCAAAAGAAAAATATCCCAAACCAAAATAACAACAACAACCACAATAACAACAACACCACACACACACACACACACACACACACACACACACCCCACAGAAAACATGGAGTCTGTTTGTTTGGTGTTGTCTAACTACTCCTGAGTGTTGAGTTACACTAAAGAAGATTGATTTTTCCTCTCCTATCAGTTGCAAAAAGCTTCTTCATTAGTAGTAGGACTTTATGCCCATTTCTTTTCCTCCATGCTGGGATGTTGTCTGGCTTGAGCTTTTGCAGGTCTAAAAGATGCTGTCACAGTCTCTGTGAGTTCACGTGTGCATCAGCTCTCTATGTCTGGAAGATGCTGTTTTCTTGGAGCTGTCAGCAATCGCCGACTCTTACAATCTTTCCACCTCTTCTTCTGCTTAGAACCCTGAGCCTTGATGGGAGGCGTGTTATAAAGATGAGTGCTGCAAAGTCTCTCACTCTCTGCACATTGTCCAATTGTGAGTCTCTGTGTTAATTCTTATCTATTGTGAGGAGAAGCATCTGTAATGAGGACTGAGTGATGCACTGATCTATGGATATAGCAATAGCCCATTAGGAGTCATTTTATGGTGATGTTCTACAGTCCATGACCTATCTAGCCTCAGGTTCTTGGCCTGACTAATAGTGTCAGGTATAAGGTTGCATCTCATGAAGTAGACCTTAAACCCAATTAAAAAGAAAAGTTGATTACCCCGTAACATTTATGACACTGTTACACCAGTGGGTATGTCCTGTAGGCAGATCACCTTTGTCGGTCACAGGATTTGTAGCAGGGTGAGATTAATGATTACTTTTCTGGTAACAGTGGCATGTATACAGTACCTTCCATCACTAAGGTTGCTCATCAATAGGGGTAGAGCTTCTAGTTGAGTACCAGATCCAATTCTCCCCGTTTGATGTCATAATTAACATTTAGCCACAGTGTCTTACCATCAGGTTGTAGAAGTTGTCAATAGCCTGTGACAGCATTGCCAATGGCCTACAGTGTTTGGGGATGAGGTCTATTGGGACCCCTTTGGCAAATGACTGAACAAAATGTAACCCATTCTTGGTAGGTACTGGAAGTTTTATTTGCTGTTTAATTGAGGTATTGTTCCCCCTATTATATGACATCTCCATTTAAATTCACTTATATGTGTATAGATTTTGGGGAGCTTCTACAATAGCAAGCTTCCATGTGGTTTTTCAAAATGGCTTTAATGTTAATTTTTCCTTCACTTATTCCCTCCTCTACTCTACCTTCATAGTCGCATTTAATCTTCCTACTCTAACTTCCCTCTTATCCCTTTATAATACTATGTTCTTTCTTGAATGATTCCCTTCTCATCTTTGGTCCCTTACTAGTTATCTAGTATCTATAGATATGTAGCTATTCTGAATGAAATACATATAGCTGAAGCTTAAATTTAACCTACACAAAAAGGAAAACTTAGCAATGTTTGTCTTTCTGGACCTGGGTTACCTCACTCAATATTATTGTTTCTAGCTCCATCCATTTACCTAAAAATTTCGTAATTTTATTTTTTCTTAACAGCTGAATAAGATTCCATTTTGTAAAAATTTAAATTAAACTTTTAGTAAGAATCTGAAGTACTAACACCAAAAGAAAACTGAGAAAGGGAAGTATTTCAGGTTTTCAACTAGACCTCCATTCTCAAGATTCTTCTTCACATGTAGATTAACAGAAGACTGTTTCTGAGCTCTTTTGTGACAAAATCTATGATGAATCATCTGGGATACTCAGCCACAAAGTTGTTAGTGGGAGAGTGGGTGGGGGACGTACGACACAGTGACTTCTTATGGTTATTGTGAAAGTGGGTTGGTCGCTTGTAACCACTGAAAGAGTCTGTTTCAGAGGGGTTCTTGATCTGTTCTGTGAATACTACTGATTATTATGGTTTCGACCTCAAATGTTACCCAATATGCTAAAGGCTTGGTCAACAATATGTGGTGATAGTCGGGGGTGGAAAAACTTTTATAATGGGGTGTAGTTGTGTGAAGTTAGGTCATTTGAGGGTGCTTTTGTAGGGGATATTGAGACTTTATTCCATCTGTGCTGCCTTTCATCTTCAGCTGCTGCAAAGCAGCTTTACTTAGCACAGGATCTCTAACAAAATCCCCCGCTACAGGCTCAAGAATAATGGGGCCAAACCACCATGGACTGAAAGCCCTGAATCAATGAGCCAGGTAAGAATTTTCTCTTTTTGAGTTGATCGTCTCAGATGTTTAATCACAGTGAGGGGCAGATAATGAATTTCTTCCTGAGATAGCCATGCAGGAGCAGCTTAAGTAGCACATGATGAGGACCTCCCTTCCCTTCTCTCTCTTCCTTTCTAGTAGATTGTCCATTTTTTAAGTTATTATTATCAGAGTTCAGATGTCAGTCAGAGAGGTAACATAGCCAGAGAGTAACAGCTTAATACCATAGTGTGAACAAATATTTTATTATAACAGGAAGGAGAACCAGAAATAGAATTAGAGAGCCTCCTTTCTTCAACTGATGCCCACTTTCTCTATTCCATATGACCTGAAAACAACCACATGCTTGGTGGGTACTTAGCTCACAGCTACAGAAGGAAGCTATTCCCTAATCTGTGTCAATCATTCATCATCTGAAGCTGCCTGGACCTGTAGCCATTAACTTCCAATGAGCCTTCACTGATGTGTGGAATCAAAAGCAGCCTCACCCATTTCTGTGAAAACAGTATTTTTATTCATAGCTGCTCTGAAACCTTTTTAATCTCTTTTCATCCTATTTTGTTTTTCAACTCCCTTTAAGGGTAAAAATGTTCTATGTTGCTTTAGTGACCAGTACTTTTTCATAAGTCATTTTCCCCCTATTAAGACTGATCTTTAGGGATGTGCACAGCTATTATTCATTCCTAAGAAGGTACATATTCTGTTTGAGCATCTGTGCTCAGAAAACCTTGGATAATGAATTCTAGTCTTTGTTAATAGGGCCAAATGGTAAGACGATGTCAGGTAATACATATAATCCAGCTTGCTGTTAGTTTCTTCAGATGGATTTACAAACATATTTAATTGCGGGAAAACCTAATACACCTCAGTCAATGAATATCGTGTCTCTGCATTGTAAGTGTTGATTTCTTTCCAAGCCCTGATTCGTATGTGAGATGAATCTGATGAGATCTTAAAACCAGCCACCAAAGAATGAGTCCCTGAACTTGTAGAATCTGCAGAAACTAGTTCATGCCATCAGGCTGACACTGGGTCACTCCAGGGGAAGCTCGATTTATAGTTTTGGTGGGATGCCTGAGTTTGAAGTAATTCACACCAGAAAGAGGAAGTGAATGCAGTCAAGAGTCCAGTGGGTGCAGGGAACTTGGAGGCAGAATTACTTCAACCTCAGGATGTGAATATAGAAGTGAAGGGTGAGGATTAGGTTCAGGCTGCAGTGACCTCCTAAAGATCATGACCAACAGTGAAGACAGTTGTTTTATGAATTAACAGGGCAGTTTCCAGTGCTGTGGTAGAACCAACAGCTGTGAACAGTAAATTTTGGTCTGAATCATATGTGGGATTTAGCTATTTATTCCCATCTTCAAACATATTTATTTCCTGATGACTCTTACTATAATAATACCTCCGGAATACTCATAAAGTTTCCTGTTATAATTTTGGAAAAAGTAGTAGCCCCTCAAAGATATATAGTATATACTCATTAAATCACTTACCTAGGGCTTTAAGTTTCAAGAAGAATCTATCTGCATCAGTGATCCACAGTGTTAATTTATTGGCTTATCACTTGTGTGTATATTCATTCCCACATTACAGGCAAAGCATATCCTCACAGCATTCTTTCTAGCAAACCCTACTTTGTTTTTTGATCCTCCCCCTTTTAGGTTCTGGAATTCTGGTTATCAAAGAGCTGCTACAGTTTCCCTCATCTGAGCAAGCCAGAGGTAAGGGCATGTTAATCCTAGTTTGTTCCTTCCTTTTTCTGTAGTGTATGGAATTCTAAAAACTTGTTTGTGAAGAAAAAGGGTAAACACTTCGGGAATGGACAAGCACTGCTGTGTTCTCTCTTTGCAGAGGACTAGTGTATTAGTTACCTTTCTAGCACTGTGATGAAACACCATGACCAAGGCAACTTAGAGAAGAGTTTGTGAGTTTTGGTTCTAGAGTTTTAGAGTCCAGGATGGTGGGTGCACAGCAAGCTGAGGGCTCACATCTTCAACAAGAAGCATGAAGCAGAGATAGTGAACCGGAAATGGTGGGAATCCTTAAACTCTCAGAATCCCAAACTCCTTCTAATAAGAGCACACCTCCTAAACTTCCAAAAGCAGCACCCCCAACTCACTGCTAAGTATTCAAATGGCTGGGACTACAGGAAGTATCTCATTCAAATTGCCACAGCTGTGTAGATGACTTCAGTTGAAGCATAGAGTCTTTTTATCCAACACAGGGCTACAATTTTTTTTTTTTGCTCACTTTCTGTGATTTCCTATCTGACTTGGTTCTCCAGCTATCCTAGCCTGCCTTATAATCTTGCCATACCTGATTCTGACTGAGGAGATGCTTGTGATGGCTCCGCTGGAGGTTTCTGCCTGTCCTGACTTTCTACGCATTTCTGACTCCTCACTCCCAAATCTCTTTCTCTTTCCCAACTCTACAAACTGTCATGGAGTCCTGTCTTCCTTTCATACAACATACATCTCCATGTGCTTTTGTTTGCTGCTTCCTCAGTAGAATCTGCCACAGAGGCTGATGCATATTGAGTGTTCTAGGAATGCTGGTGCATCAAGGATTGAATCAACAAGCCAACAAACAAAAATCCTCTGAAGACCTATTGTGTTCCAGACCTCACGAAGTGATGAGATAAACCAATGTGATGTAGCCTTCTGTTAAGGGGCTCAATATTGCAGAGATAGTCGTACAAAGAGATAATGATACACAATATGGGAAGACCTAATACAGAGATGTTAGGTTACTCAGACATTTTGTCTTTGTGAGAAAAGCCCCCTACCCAAACAAGTTAAGGAAGGAAAGATATATCTTGCTTTGTGTTTCCAGATAGTTGAGACCATCATCATGGGTAGGGCATTGTGGAAGACCTTACATTATTGTCTCCAGGAAGCATAGGGAATGACAGCACCTGTACTCAAGGGCTTTCTCCCTTTCCCTTTTCATTCCCTCCTGCTTATGGATGGTGTCATTCGTATTCAAGACAGGTCTTCTTATCTCAGTTAATTTGTGAAGATGCCCATACAGACACACCCAGAAGTATGTTTTATTGATCTCCCAGGCACTTCCCAACCAACCAAGTTGATGAGATTAACCATCAGAGAGATAAAATCAAGACAAAGAAAATGAGAAGCCAAAAAATAAAACAAGAAAAAGCATGATGGGGACACAGAATTTGGAAAGAGAAGGCTCTCAGTGGATGCTAGGGTAGGCAAGGGGAAGGACTTAAATTCTGGTTCTCCTACTTGCAAAGCTTCTCTGATTCTATTCCTCTTCTGTAAATGAATAATATTTACTGGTGCTACAGGAAATTGTGAGCCCCACCTAAAGCACACGTGTTATGTTGGCAGGTGGGGTCACTGTCTCTTAATCTCTGGTCAAGATTTGTATATGTTTCCAACCTCTGCGGGTGGGCACTCAACAGTCCTTCCTAAAATGTCTTCAGTTTTTCAGAGAGCCATGTTTGCACAGTCACTTCCAAGTCTGGTTCCTTCTTTCAATGAATTCTTGCCTTCTGTTTCATCTTTTGAGCTTGATCCTTGCTTTGGAATCCACTGAGAGCACATAGCCAAGACTTCAGGTGGGTAGCAGACTTTCTCAGAATATTAAGCAGAGAAAAGTTAAGATACTGCCACAATTCAGTTAAATTAGGATGGCTTATTAGAGATCCAATCTTAACTCATAGAGTGGCCGTGATACTGAATATAGCTTCTCTCTGTTCTCTTATTTTTTCAGGAGCCACACACAAGCAATGAATGAGTCCATAGCAGTATTTACATATGTCCCTTCTCCTCGGTGACTTTGGGGTGCTAGGGTAAATATCATCACATTTGTTTTACAGAAGAGGAACAATCAGAGGGGCTCGTGACAGCCAGAACTGAAACTCAGGTTCAAACCAAAGAACATTTCTAGTTTTCTTCTGCTCATTTGTTTTCTTGTCAGTTTCCCACCATAGAATGTAAAGAGTGGAGAGAAAATTCTTCTGCTTCACTTACTAAAACTTGCATATTTAGAGCTCTGAGCTATTCAAATCCTCATGCGCTAAGAAATACCAGATCATATGGAGGAGCATGAAGATTTTCAAATCAAATATTTCTAAGGAAATATTACCCAACAACCAGCATTATGACACCAGCAGGCATTGAGCAATGCTGTTTCTGGTTTGTCTTAATTGTTGGTCACTTAATTATCCTGGTGTTTGAGTTCTTGTGTCTGTCTGAGTTAGGGTTTCTATTGCTATGAAGAGACACCATGACCATGGCCACTCTTACAAAGGAAATATTTAAATGGGGTGGCTTACAGTTCAGAGATTTGGCCCATTATCATCACGGCAGAACGTGGTGGCATGTAGGCAGACACAGTGCTGGAGAAGGGGCTGAGAATTCTACATCTTGCTCCATAGGCAACAGGAATCGGACTATGTCACTGGGCGTAGCTCGAGCATAGGAGACCTCAAAGCTTGTCCCCACAGTGACACACTTCCTCCAAGAAGGCCACACCTCCTAAGAGTGCCACTCCCCATGAGCTTAAGGGGGCCAATTACATTGGAACTACCACAGTGTCTGCGAAGCCAGATGTGACAGGACAGACAGAAAGGCTGCTGAGTCCCATCTGGTCATCTGTGCCAATTTTAGGCTTCTGAGTTAAGGGTGGTTATCCCATTGGCGTGGTTACGCAGTGTTCACAGGTCTGAGCCAGACAAGAAAAATGGAAAAGTGAAGGGGATTTTCAAGGCAAAACTGTTTGGAAAAGTTTCGTCTTTTTCTTGAGAAAGTGAGGATTGCAATGTAGTAAACAAATGAAATGAGAAATGGTTAGGGAGCTGGTATTCTGTATGGCTGAGTGAAAACCGCTCTGGACTTGTTAATGAAATGTAAGTGGTTTCCTCCCAAACTTGGGTGTAGTAATCTGGAAGAAGAGTTTTAAAAGACATCTTATTTGGAGGTGAGGAGGTTTATGTGATGTCATTTGGGGAGGCTTTCTGAAGGTGTGATTGGACACAACACAACTACAGCCTGGTGGACAGCTTCTGCTCCCCTTCATTAGTCAGCACCACTCTCCAAGCACAACTAAAATTCAACTTGTATTAAGTTATGAACTATGCCTTAGCTGATAAGTCATCTTACTTTATTAGTTTAAAACAACCTCTCTAATTCTTCCTGACTATTCATATTTAGTGCCTGCGTGGTTTTCTGTGGGGGATACTGTGATAATGGAAATTGAAAACTGGAAGCACTGTTATCAGAATATCCTGGCTACTAATACATTTTGTATGTAATTTTCTACAGTGGTATTGATTTTAATCAGCTTTCAAGATGGAGCACCACATTTGTCAAGGCAGAAGACCCAAATGTACAGTTTTTTTTTTAACATGGTGCAAAACTGGCTATAACAAATGTGCTCAAATATATTAGTTATCTATTAACCTTAACAGGCAAGAAAGCACTACATCATTAGCTCATCTCGTGGAACACAGCAGCTGCAGCCAGACCAGCTCCTACAGGAGATGCAGAATCAGCAGAACTTACGACCTGTGAAGATGCTGGTGTGTTTGAGGTGTCTGGCTGACTGTGGAGCAAGAGTGCTGTGGGATGAACACCGAGGAGATACCTGGTGTGATTGTCCCTCTGACAGCAGGAAAGCATTGCCATCTTATCAAATGCTGTGCTGTGTACATCAGAATTCACGGCCCCATCTATCTCTGGGATATTGTGTGAGCTTTATCATGCTGGAAGTGTTTCAAGCTTTGATTAATTTTTCGTGGTTTTATTTGGTTATTGAAGTGTGGCTTGATTGTGTGTTCCACCCGTTTTCTTTTAAGCACTGACAATCTTGATTAAATTTCCCTTTGAGAAGAGGGAAGAAAACAGCAGAGTAACTGTCACAATTTCTTTGAGCTGAATTGCTCTAAAGTGCTTTGAACATATCCTCCCAAAGTAACCCCTCTCAAAGATTAGTGGACGAAAGCCATGCTGGGAAGATGGGATGTGCTGGATCTGTTCTTTTTCTTTCTTATCCTTTTTCTTTTTTCTTTCTTTCTGTCTTTTTTTTTTCCGTACAATTCTAGGTTCCTGCATACAGCTCAGCTGCATGGTTTATTTCTATATCTTTTCTTTGCTTCTTAACTCATAATAAAATAGCTGTCACACTATTGACACAGCTGTTTGGGGGATTTAAATTGCATGAGGCAGGGGTTCCATTCTTTGATGTTACTATAGATTTTTACTGTCAGAAATGCGAACCAAGGCACAAAGTAGATAAGGCTTTGTGCCAGGCAGGATGGAAAAGAGAGCTACACAAGGATAATGCTCAAGTTGTGGACTATGAGTAATAAAGTTTCACTTGCAACTGCTAAAGAGAAGTCTGCAAGGCCTTTGAATTCACCTGCAAATCTCATTAAAAGAACCCACAATCCTATGTATTTGAATCTCTCTCTCTCCAAGTATATGGCACAGTTTGAATTAAGTCCCCAGGTAATGTTTCAATGGACAAACACTTAGTTTATTTTAGAGATTTTAGAATTTATTCAGAAAGGAAGTATTGATGATCAGTTATGTTTCATGGTTGACGTCACTTACCTGAGACCCAAAGAAGCATAAAACTGAAGTCCAGTGATCTCATCATAGGGTGCTATAGAGCTATATTAAATAGGGACCAGAGACAGGTGGGAGCTAACACCACATAGGTATCAGGTGACAAACTCAACTGTAAGATTGATATCTGAGAGCACATTTACATGTCCCTGCATATCAAAATTTTATATTCAGGAGTGATAGCTTCCAGGATGTTTTTGCCTTAGTAAGTTGGTCATTGATTTTGTTTGTGTTCATAAATGTGGAATAGACTGGGACAAGAAAAAATAACACAGACAAAAGCTTCCTTTATCATTGTGTCAAAAATGATCAAATAAGAAACATACAATTTAATTTTTTAGGTTGTATTAAAAAATTAAATGAAGACTGCAGAGCGAGATCCAGGATAGGCACCAAAACTACACAGAGAAACCCTGTCTCGAAAAATGAAAAAAAATTAAATGAAAAAAGTTATTACATAAAAAGAGGAGTTAGAACAGTCAGGCAGTGGTGGCATATGACTTTAACTCCGGCACTTGGGAGGCAGAGCCAGACAGATCTGTGTGAGTTCGAGGCCAGCCTGGTCTAAAGAATGAGATCCAGGACAGACACCAAAACTACACAGAGAAACCCTGTCTCGAAAAATACAAACAAACAAACAAGAAAGAGGAGTTAGAGGAGTCCTGTGACTGCCTGAATAGGACCTTCACACCCCCCCCCCCCCCCCCCCCCCCCCCCCCCCCCCCCCCCCCCCCC